>JAIPRM010006090.1:0-19327 GCA_025469315.1 Stegophylla sp. TES_Ste_2020 | reverse complement strand
TTTTCAAAATTTTCTTGCGCCAAAATCTTTTTTATAGGATTTTCAATCTATGTTTAAAATTTCATAAAATTCGATGGTTATGAAATAAAAAATGATGGTTTCCGAGTCGTTTTTTTCAAATTTTGGGTAGTTTTTTCCAAAAAAAAAAAAAAAAATTGAAGAATTGAGAAATTCAAAAAATGACCTCTTTAAAGTACAATTTAGAGGCAAATCCGGTTTCAAAAAGTTATTGATCAAAACTTTTGGACAAGTATTTCTATACGAAAAGTTGTACACAGAAAAATAAAAATAAAAAATAAAATAAAAAAATAAAAAAAAAATAAAAATGAAAAAAAAATAAACATCATTGTAAAAACACTAGCTTCTTCACTTCGCTCAGAATCTAAAAAACAATAACAATAAATTTAAAATAATTTAAACGAAACGTTATTTTTCAATGTATTATAATGTAATCAATTTTGTTAGTTTTTTTTTTTTAGTGCTACTACTATGAGCAATAAAAATTAATATTTTATCATTATATTTAATATTTTGTCAGCTTGTATTAATTTACAGTGAATTCTGAATTATAATTAATAATTTAATTAAAAGATTATTTTCAATATTATTTGTAATTAACAACAATAAGTATTCAGCATACTGTAATAATCTTTTTCGCCTATACGTATTAAATAATAAAATTGTTTACAAAACAACTACTGAACAACAATATTAAGCTCTCGAAAATGAGATCAAAAATTTTTTTTTTAAATAAATAAGACTTTTGGAGCTCCGCAAAACGTTGACTAAGGAAATAACACGCGCATTTTTAATTCGTTTTAGAAAAAAAAAACAAAAAAATATTTTCATTTCGTGCATACTACTATTGTGGTAAAGTCGAGAAATAATTCCAATAGCGAACGAAAACAAAACAGATATTGTGATTTTGAAATCGGCTGGCACCAAAAAAAAAAAAAAAAATTTGACTTGCAGCTCGATAAAAACTGTATGTGGGGAGGGGCATCAAAAGCAAAACCCTTATTCCCGGCGACCTCGAAATGACGTCGAGCATTTACGCGTAGGGTATTATGAGCGTACGGTTTTGTTCGGATGCAGTTAAAAAAAAAAAAAATATATATATATATATATATTTAAGTTCTAAAAAAAGGGGTAGTGTAATATATTTAACGAATTTCACTACGCACCGAGTCACGCAAACTACTCAGTCCGTGTATAAATATTTATACTACTTATGTACTGACGATAAAACGCGATTTGACTTAATTCGCGTACAGTACCAATGGTGGTGATAAATATCGTATTATATATAGCTTAAACAATAACAATAAAAAAAAAAAAACCGTAGACGGTGGACACGGCACGAATGCGTAGTGAAATTGCATATCTCGGAAGCCGTGTCCATAATACACACAAACAAATATATGTAGTTACTATTACACAATTATCGCATTATTGCTATTGTGGGAGAGGGGGGGGGTGGGCGAACAAAAAGGAAACGGATCATAATAATAATACCGTTCTTACAACGGATATTAATTAGCTTTTGGTTTCCGCTGGGGCATGAGTGCGTGGAAATTTTTGCACGTTAATACATGACACGGCGTTTATAATTGAGGGCTGTGTTCGTGGTTTACCCCGACAAACGAACGCGACACAACAACAGCAGGAAATCGTTATTATAAATACACGCGAACACGAACGATTAAAGAGAATTATTTCGTAATGCTATTAACGCTGACACGGGTCAATGTGTAAATATAGATCAGAAAAATAAAAAAACAGAACTACATTACGAGTCGGGGAGAACGTTTGTAATAGAGACGGGGAATTTCGACTCGTTTTAGACTGTGCGACGAAGAAGCTCGTGTTTTTACAATGATAGTTATTTATTTTATTTTCTACACTTTTCCGTATGGAAAGACTTGTCAAGCAAATTCGCTTTTGGATAAGATACTTTTAAGAGATCAATTCTCCGTAGCTTCTTTTTTCTTCTTAATATTTCACGGCGTACTCTTTTTTTCCTGATTTTTATATAAATTTAAATGGCCTGGTTTAAACCATTCCAAGTCATTTGGACGTCACGAATTTTCAGAACTCTTTTTCCAATTCGAGATCGCCACAGACAAGAAATATTTTCAAGGAGATTGGGAAATCAACAGCGCTTTATTGAAATATTACTAGACATTATATACAAAGCATTGTATTGTATGATCTTTTATAACATCCTTGATCCAATATCATGGCGTCAGAAAATATTTTTTACAAATTTGATTACCGAACTACACAACAAATTGAAAGTTCGAGTGTGTTCGACCGAACGAATTTGTAATTCTGTTTTGGTGTGACTTAAGTTTTGTTTCTAAGATAAATAATATATAGAATAAAAGTTATTTTTTGAATGTTCAAATAATTAGCTACACGAATACCTTCTAATCTGTCTGGAAACAATTAATTGATGATCCTTAGAGACGTTTTAATTTCAATAGCATTTAAATTTTACAAGCCGTGTTAAACCTTTTTTTATTTACATATAAACGATCTCCCCCACTCTCTACCACGAAGCTCCAAAGTCAACTCTACGTAATAGTGCACGGGGCACAATAATAAAATCATCGCGTTGTCGTAAAATAATAAACGTCATATTCTAAAAACGGACGGTCACGAATTGTGGGACGGGCCATTATTATACATAAGTCGCGGTCGTAAACGACCTGCAGACTGCTGCTGTTGCTGCACTGCAAAAACGCGCCTTAAAAAGCTTTTAAAGTTGAAATTTTCCGGTGTTCGCGACCCGGGATAATTTAATAGCTACGCAGGATTATATAATATTATTATAAATAGTTTCACGAGCTTCACACTGCTGACCGTTCACCAATTTTCAAAGTAAAGACATAATATTCTTCTTGTTATTATTATTTATGTTCACCGGCGCCATTTTATATCGGCTACTCCGTATAAAAACTTGGTCCATAAAAGAGTATTAACACTGCTGATGCTGCAGCAGTGGCACAACACGTGTTCGGAGACAATGCACCCCAAGAAGAGCTGGTGGTGGTTGGTAATTACGCGTTAGACCGCCGCCGCACGTTGACACGAGAGCGAAAACCGTATCACGATTTCGCTACAGTGCATCACGCCAGTGATTATTATTGTCATTACTATTAAATAAGATAATAATACTCTTAGATAATAGATACAAAGAGAATATAATATATATATATATATACATACTCTTTGATATATGTGTATATATTTATACTTTTATAGTCTTATATATATAGATAATATATACTCTTTGTGATAATTGGTTGCACCCGCGTTATTATCTAGTGGAGATCCACACAGCATATGGCGGATGACTTATAGATAATATTATTATTACACTTAAGTTTTTTGCACTTATTTTAGATTCTGAGCGAAGCGAAGAAGCTTATGATTTTACAATGATGTTCATTCCCCTCCCCCCCTGTTCTGTGAACACTTTTGCGCATAGAAATACTACTAATCCAAAAGCTTCGATCAGCCACTTTTTGAATCGAATTCGGCTCTAGACGGTATACTTTATGTATAGAATTTTTCGAAATTTGCATTAATCTCTCACGTTGTCTTGGAAGAAGTTAATGTCGTGATCTCTTATATATATATATATATATATTACAATTTCTGAAGGATTCTACCGACGGATAACATTCTTTATCGAATTTTTCTTCTTTTGTTATTATTATTACAATTTTTTTTTTTACAAAAATGTGATTTCATTAATTTATTCAGTTGTATTTACTACAAGTAAAAATTGTAAGATTTCTAACAACTAAAAAATATTTCAAACAAACTAATTGTATTTACGTATTATCGCGCAGTTATTGTCAATTTATTTTGCAATTTCGAAATCGAGTAAATCTTCTCTGTGCTGCGACGAACGAATAAATAATTATATTTTTAATCAATCGCATTATTAATCGGTTAAAACACTAAACTATACATATATATATATATGTATGTATGTGCGTGTATAATTCATCGGGTGCAACAACCCTCACCGCGAAACGAATGTATTTATGTCAAACGCTGATTCACTGAAAACTTTTTCCCCCGGAAGCTTTCAAGTCGGTTAAACTTTTTGCAATATCTGTTTGGGGGATCGGTAATTACGCGCTGTAATTTTTCAAGGCTTCACAAAAAAACGGTACCTTCTCCGTGTCTAAGTAGTCTTCTTGCCAGATAACACGCCGGAGAAAAATGATCGCAATTAAAACTTTTCCCAACACACCCCAGTGATAAATCCTATTTACATTTAATACGTTTGTGTGTGTATATGATGTATATACGTGTATGCGGTGGTGTCGTATTTGAGCTCGAATGTGATGATTAGGGCCCCCAGATTTAAATGCTCTAAAAATCCTCGAAAAGTGCTCTAAAAAACAGTCAAAAATGCCCTTAAAAAATGTGTTCTATTGCAAAAATGCACTGAAAAAAGGTCTTATACATTTTTATATATTTTGATTTATTTTACTATTTGCCGTCTGTCGAGTCCAGTTAACCATAAGATTCAAATTTTATAGCAATTACAGAGAGATTTATAGATATTATTAAGGGAAAAACCTAAAAACATAGATCATAATATTTTCAATTAGCTAAATTTAAATTATTGACTTGTATAACGTACACATATTATAAATTAAAATTGTAAGGTTAATGTTCAAATATGCATTTGAAAACGAATAAAAAGACTGAAAAATGCTGAAATATACCCTAAAAATAAAAATAAAATCGAAATATGCAAAATAAAAGTTTTAGTTTTCAAGATCTCTTGTCATATGAAACAAATTTTGCAGTTGGAAAGCATTTCCTAAGATCATCCAAAAAAAGGAGCAGGAGGAGGAGGAGGCGAGGAGAGGAGACATAGAAAAAAGTTGACGTTTTATGAGCACGATATATACACAACATCTTGTGAGCGTTAGTTAGTTTTCGGTTTTGTTGTGTTTTAATTTCGTTATCTATATAAATTACAATAAATGTGTTTTTTAATTATTGAAATTACATTAAAAAAAAGAAAAATAATAATAATTAGCAGCAATAATAATAATAATAATAATTATAAAAGAAAAAAAAAACGTTAGGCACAAAATTTATTTTAACAAGAGATCACACAAAATTAGTTTGGTCGACGAAAGAATAATTCAAGGATACGATAATGGAAGTCGATCTGTGAAAAAAAAAATGGAATGTGCGTTAAAAGGGACATTGTAAGAGTTTATTGAAGCAAAGAGGACTGTACGTTGGGAGATGGAACGAGAACAAAGAACAAGAATGTGTAGTATGCGAGTGTGTCACAAATTGACTAGACGATATACGTAATATGGTAAGTGCACGTAGAAGAGAATTGTCAAGAGACAGTTTATAAAAGTAGAATAATTGGGTAGTAGAGTGTGACCAAATCTTAAACATGAGAAAAAGGATGTTATTTCTTATTTAGTATAATATATTTTATAATGCAGTTATGAATCCAAGGCTGAGGAGTAACGTAGGAGAAAAGTGTTGTCTTACGGTAAAGAATGTTTACATTTATAATGGAGTTGTCAGAATTGGATATCAGGTTGATTGTAAATACATTTGAATAATACTTTGGGAATCATTTATTTTTGAAAAAAAAGGGATCATTTATTATATAAGGCATATAGTAGGCCGAGGTTACAATTAAAATTGAAAACTTTATCCTGCCGCTGCCGTTATGGGTGACACGTATAGGAGAATAGCAGGATGTTATGTGTTTATAATGCTACACATTACATTTTGGAAGGTCTTTGACATGCGTGTATGTGGGTGTGCATCACATACCGCAGAATAGTTTGCATATCACGCGGATAGATATATAGAACTTAAAACATAAAACACAGTTTTGGAAAGAATGCGAAAAACGCGCGAGGTCGTTTTCACATCAATGTAGAGAAAATTTCTGCACCACACAGTATATTATGGGAAACGCCACGAGGAATTTTTTTATGTAAGCATATTACTACCTGTTGCAATATTAATCATAGAATGAAATAAATTCAGAGGGTACACGTGGGGATTGTTTCGCACCTGCGAATCAGAAGATATTTTATATATATATATATGACCATTAACCTCCTGAGGGATAAGGTGTTATAAAAAAAAAAAAGAATACACAATACGTAGTACCATAAAGATTAGTTGCACGAACATTTCCGGAGAGAAAATAATCTAACATTAAAACGATTTACCGCCGCCATCGTTCGTTTTATTATTATTTTCTAGTAAATACTTCTGTCTCTTTGTCTCTCTCTCTCTCTTTATATATATACACAACACACACACACACACACTTACAGTGATTCCACATCACTTTTAAAGCGATTTATGAATAATTCATATGCCGAAATATATATATATATTATTATTATTATATCCATCTAGTCACAGCTTGAGTGTGTTACAATTTTTTTAATTAAAAATCATTGTGAAACGTTTTGAAATAAATTATGGACGGATAAAATACTTATAATAATTACTGATGATGGTTGTTTGATGATAAATAATGATAAACATTCACTGTACGCCGCTATTTACTACAATCGTCACCGTGACTCTTGTCATATGTTTATTACTATTATTTGATATTACATATTATTTAGTACTACGGGGAGAAGGTTGCTCTTAATAATACACGTGCATATTAAAACGTCATATTATAATACAGGAGACACTTTAGACGTGCAGTATGTATATTAATGTACGTATAATAAAATATTGTAGACACTGCATGCACGAAGATTTTGTAAAAAGCCTCGGAGAGAAACGGCGAGTATAACAGCAGCAGCAGCAGCAGCATTGTTCTCGCATTATTTATAATATATATATATATATATGACAACGGACGCGGGAGGAAACAAAAAAAAAAAGAAAAAAATTCTCCGTGACAGATCGATGTGGCATTTTTACGGGATATTTTCTCCGCTGCAGATTTATAATCCATTGTTGGCCGCGCAGGAATTAATAATTACAACACGGTGTCCTCTTTTCTCTCTCTCTGTCTCGTTTCGTTTCTCGTCGCCCTATATTCTCTCTCTGTCGTCTGTCGACAGTAATAATGAACGAACACGGCTCATTGTAACCCTCTCGCACGCACTACCCTTTACCACCACACCCCCCACCCCCCATCCGGATCATACAAACTCCACCGTCGTTCATTGCGCGCGCGCACAGCACACAACCTTAACAAATCGGTCTCGTTGTCGCTAAATGATGATGGCGAGACTACTGATGCGCAGCAGTGTTTTGTTGGCGAAAAAGGAAATAAATATATATCCATTGTTCTCACCCTTTCTTCTGTTTTCACCCGGCCAAAACACGGGGGTGTAGTGGTGGTGGTGGTAAAAAACGAGGGGAAAAAAAATGTACAACGCCTGGATAATTAAACCGTCGCGGACAAAAAAGTCCGCGACGTTGTTTTGTACCCGAAACGTACTCCGAGTGTAACAAATAGGACACGAACACGCTCTGTATACAGTACACAAGCGAGTGTACAGGGTGATCCAAAAATGCAGCGGTTACAGCGGTAGAATAGATTTAGGAAAATCTAAAATCGCTTGTAAACTTTACATTTTAGACGTAGTTTTGAGAGGATCTTCTTTTGAATTTCAAATGAAAAACTAAAAAACTGCTCTCGTGAAATTTTTTAGTAAATGTAAAATTTACAAATCATTTTAGACTTCACTAAATCAAAAATAACTTTTATGTTATACGATTTTTATAAACTTCAGAAAGTATGAAACTGCTGTACCACAGATATCTGATCAACTCCCCCCCCTCCCCCAGATCACAAAACATTTTAAACGACCGTGATTGGATTTCAATATATACATTATGTAACCACCGTGCTACTACTAAATGATCATTATATTTTACAGTATCGGGGGGAGGGTAACGAGCAATAAAATTACATATATATATATATATGATAAATACACGGGGCTGATGACGGGGGTGAAGTGTTGTAATGTATCAAAAAAACGTCAGAGCGTAGCGGATTCGATTTGGAAATAATTAAACGACCACGAGGAACGCGAACGGAAAACGAAGCGTAATAATAACGCGATTAGTCCGCCGGGAATACGATGGTTATGGAGAGGGGAGGGGAGGGGGAGGGAGGGAATGACAAGGAGCGATTTATAATTCAGGTGTATGCATGTGTACAACGACGATAACAATTAAAATATTATTGTTGTACGTGCACACCGCCGAGAACGGCAACGCAAACGTATAAATTAACAACTCGTTCAATTATTAACGAGACGGAGGAGTGCGCGAGATGATTAACTCGATTTTCAAAAGTTTTCAGACGACAAAGTCCCGACAAGCGCGCACTCTGCGTATTTACTCACCCCTCCACCCCCATTCAACTCTAAATGCTCATAAAATATTCCAAAGTAGAAATTCGATTTTTTTTTCCCGAAAGTAACTTTTTTCGAATTCGATTTGCATTTAAAATACCGCGTGTTTACGGGTATTTACGGGTTAACTTGAAATATTTTTTTACGAATAAATTAATATTTACATACATGTATTTACGTGGTTTTAAAAAAAAAATATTTCGTCGACAGAAAAAAAATCTACATTCACTAAGTGTTTTACAAAAAAAAAATAAAAATATTACCTTCGCATAAACAATATTCCTGTTCTAATAAGAAAACGTTTTGGCCGGATCTATTTTTTCACAGAACGATACGTATAATGATATTATAAAAAATTATGTGCGGCATTAATTTAGTACGTACATACTGTAAGTACACGAATTAAATTAAAATCGTTTCACAAATCACAGTGTCACGCGCGTCGTTCCCTTTGATCAAGAAGAGCGAATCGAATTGAATATCACCCAGAACAACAACACGAAACGAGTTATGAAAAACAATTTACGAATTTATATACCACAGCGTTTCGTAATGAAATATGACGGACGTCTGCGTTTAATTAGACACATACATAATATAGAATATACTACGTATGTATATAAAGTGGGAAGCTCGATTAATATGAATAAAAATGAAGAGACGTGAAACAGAAACTAGTTTCGTTTTTAAGATTTTTTTTTTGAGTGGTCATAATATGGCCAACGGATTATTATTTCAATATACTAGTCGGGATATCATATTTTTACGCGTGTTAAACGAATAATAAATTAAAGTAATTCATGCGAAAACCGACTGAACTTTTTTTTGTTCGTCGTGTTACGCGGCTCGTCGACGGTACGACGAGCAAATTTCTAATCAAACATTACCTATTAGGGTTATTCTTTTAACATAAATCATTGAATAACTTCAGCAGTTCATTAAAAAAAAAAAAAAAATAATTATGAGATGTCAATTGTATTTAATTTAATTACAAGTGTACTTAACTAATTGTACAGTCCCTTAGATAATTACTTAATTAAATTATAATTAACGAAAATATCGATTTCATGAATAAATAATTAGATATCCAGTGAACAATTGAATAATATACACTACTCGACTTGAAGTGAATTTTAAATTTTTTTTCATTCTTTCTTTTACAAAACGTATACTTCACAATTATATGAATTATTAAATTAAAACGAATCGATGAAAATAATAAATTTAAATTCGTTTAATTAGGTGTAATTAGATGTAAGAAATCGCACGATATGCCTATCGACTTCAACCGCCACCACCTCAACTTCCAATAATTTTTTTTTCTTCATATTCCCCTATTGTGTCTCACTATTCTTATCAGTTAAGGTGCTTATTTATGGAGGAACTTTGTAAACAATGACCTGTTGGAATATGATAGCAGATTTAAAAATGCCAGTGGGACTAGGCTATATATATATATAAATATGTTATGACAATAATAATAGAGAGATATATGTTATACGATTGATAAGAAATACAATAATAAAAAAAAGGCCGGACATGCTTCGTACCAAGGGTATACGTATATTACTTCACTTTCCACGTGGAATATTCTTGGTGGGTGTATTGAATTTTAAAGAAACGATAAATCATTTCTTCTATAAAACGATTTCGAGCAGAGGTTAAGTTATTATCATACAATAACCAGGTAACCGTGGTTACCATAATTGCAATGGTTACTGTGGTCTCAATGGGTCTGATGACAATGTTAACAATCAAAGTGACAAGTGTCAACTCTTTGAAATAATGCGACTTTCGAAAAATGCCAAGTATAGAGTACCATCTAGAGCCGAATTTTTATTCAAAAAGTGGTTTATCGAAGCCTTTGGATTAGTATTTCTGTACGCAAAAGGTGTTTGTTTACAGAATGGAGGGGAGGGGAAATAAACGTTATTGTAAAATCATAAGCTTCTTCGTTCTGCTCAGAATATAAAAAGATAGGGGAGGGAGTGCGTTCCGGCTATAGACAATATCATAAGAAAATCGAATAAAACGTCCATTACTTTGCGGAAAAACAGCAGAAAAATTACAATTCGGTCGACGGCAAGGACTGTTATTTCACATGAGTGTATAATGACAATGGGGTTTAAATTAAATATAATACGATAAAACGGCACCCTTAAGAGTGGCCCATTCAGTGCGCTTAATAGCAGCTATACAACCTATACGTACTCTTCAAATTCTAAGTGTATTCAGTATTTCATGGTTAATGATTTTCTTTTTTTTTTTTTTTTTAAGTAACTAACGACAGACATAAAATAAAATGCATGATACTATAGAAAGGAACTGCAGTGGAAAAAACGATTGAGACGAGAATATGATATTGGAAGTAAATAATTTTATGTTTACGTTATTTTATTATTATTAAGTTTCGATTTAAATAGAATAAAAACTGCAGTCAAAAAATGGTAAAAAATAAATAAATAAAACAGCCTAAAATACCTTTGAAAAATTAATGAAAATTCAATCCCTCTAACTCTCCCTCCTTCAAGAAAAAAAAAAAATCAACTGTGCACTGAAATTCAAGATATAATAAAATAGAACGATTGAAACATTGGGTAGGTTAGAAAATCTGTTCGAGCAAAAAGATTACGAAAAGAAATTTCCTAATACAATATTTTGAATTTTATTCACTAAAAACTTATAATGAAATCATGCGAAAATTTTGAATAAAAGAAAGGGTCTAAAACGAAAAAATTAATTATACAAATAGCAAAAAAAAAAAAAAAATAATAATAATAATAAGTTCCATTTTATTAATTAAGTATTTGAAACTAATTATTACCCGAGATATTCCCCTATTTTATACAATACAAATCCCGGTTACGAATAATTAATTACAAACGGCCGTTAATTGGAATATTTTAATTATCATTATTTTTATCTAGTCGTTTAATATTACAATTACAGTGTTCGTCAAGTCTCGACACAACCAATAACATACGAAATGCCGCCGCCGAGCGCTCCCGCGATACATGTTTAATTATAAAATAATACGGTTTGACGGCCCCGTGCGGAGAGAAAAAGTCAATTTTGGTAAAAACGACAAAACAATTTTCGTTTTCCTTTCCCGCCGTATCCATCACGTCATAAATAACAACGACGATATGACGCGCGGCGGCCACCGTCGTTTTGTGTTGAATATTCATCGGATTCGCCCTCACAAGTCTGCCTACGTGTGCCGGAGCTCGCGGTTTGTTTTGCGCCCTCCAGCACAATATTCGAAAACATCAGTTGGTAGCCGAGTTTTAGAGCACTCATTATAATATTATAATGATATTATCGTTTCGGTTGGCTGCTGCTGTTTGCGAGACTAAATTGAAAATATATTATACATTAATGATTTTCATAATAATATATAAGTACGAAAAACTATAGGACTTGTATACTATAATATACAAGTAGAATTATTATTATTATGCGTACGAAAAAAATAATGTAAGTATATATAATTTTCGGCGTTAATATTATACACAAAAAGAAAAAAAAAAAAAAACATTTATCGAACAGGGAACACGAACAAACGTAGAAAATTGATTATTCCTCGGGCGGTAAACTAATACACACGTCATTATAGTGTGTTAGATTCTGGACGAAGTCAGTGTTTTTACAATGATGATTTTTTTTTTTTTACTATTTACAACTTTTTGTATAGAAATACTTGTCCAAAAGATCAGCAACTCTTTGAAACCGGAGGATTTGCCTCTAGATTGTACTTTAAAGAGGTTATTTTTTGAATTTCTCAATTCTTCAATTTTTTTATTGGAAAAAACTACCCAAAATTTGACAAATACGACTCGGAAACCATAATTTATTTCGATCCGAACTGTTGCGAAAATTTAAACATAGATAGAAAATAATAGGAGAAAGATTTTGGCTCAAGAAAATTTTGCGAATGTGAAAAAAAAATATTTTGGACATTTTTTTTCCCCCATTTGTTCTTTATATTATTATTAAGTTCTTTCGTTCAGAATCGTCTTATCGAATAAATGATTTGTCGTTTCTTTAAAATTCAATACACCCACCAAGAGCTTCACACCCGTCGTGCGAAGTACGCACTATAACTTTTTTTAACGTCTGATGTTCTCGTTTTTTTAACGACCAAGGACGAACACAATATATTGTTGTTGTTTGTATATTTTCCAGTTTAGTCGCTGTGTTTGCGCGGACGAAACGATTTTTTGGTGAACCAACTATAATTACGCGCTTCTCGATTCGTTCGTCGAATAATCGAATATTTACAAAAACCTGCGAAACAGCAGTACACACAACAAACTTTACGGTTTTGAAAAACTTTCCCGCGCGTAGGCGTACGAAACTACACTACCATGGAATTAATTTCGATTTATCCGAAATATTGGGGTGTGTTTGAAAACGATATTATGTTGAAATATTAAACAGTACAATACGTACATAATATTCGAGAGTAGGTTAGTACGTTAATATTTAAAACAAAAACCGTTTTATCTTCATCGCTCACTTATTGTTTGGAAACAACGCCCGAAAACTTTAACTTTTTAACGTAGTTTTCCGCGCGCGAACAACGTCGACAATTCAACAGGCTCCTCTATACTCGATGAACGCGATTGAATAAAATGTAAAAATTATTACAACAAAATCTCCATGCCGGACCGACTTGTTCACGCACATTTATTACCGACGTCATTTGAAATTTTTTTGTGCATTTATTTTATGGGTAATTATCTGTAATGTACAAAAGAGAACAGTTAATTGGTGGTTCGGAGTTAATACCCCATGCTGCGCAGCGATCATTGTGTGTTCGATCACTGATGTTTTAAGAGAATATGTTATATAATATGTACTCTTTTAGAATTTGAAAATTCCCCGTCTTTCCCAGAAAAAAAAAAAAAAATCAAATTTTTCATACCCAAATTTTTATTATCATTTAACACATATATATATAAAAAAAACAATTTTGGGTCAGTTATTTCGGTTTTTTTATAAATTTTTAAAACTTTAATGGGTGAGTACAACAACAACAACAACCAATAACAGTGATAGAAATACATAGAGTAAAGAATAAAATTAAGTAGAAATACACATGGATTAAATATTTTAAACCAAGGACTGTCTATTTTAATTGTATATTAAACTGTAATGATACTATAATAATTATTTAGTCATGGGTACAATAATAACAATTAAGGGTGACCACTAGTAGAAAAATAAATTTCTTTAATGAGGTATTATTTATCAATGATGTACATTGTTGCATTTTTCATTTTATTGCCACAAAAAAAAAAAACCTTAATTTGGTATCGATTATAAAATTTCCAGGTTTTTCATATAATATTCTGAATTCCCTGACACTTTTCCAGGTTTTCCAGGTTTCCAGAAAGAGTAGCAACCCTGATATGTGAAATATATCGTGTAAAAAACGTGTTAAACGACACACGCCAAAAAAAAAAACGAGAGGGTTAAAATCGCTTTTCGAATCAAACTACCGAATTTGCAGACCTAATGCGAAATTCAATCAATTATATATATATATATATTGATCAAAATCGGCTATATTATACGATTTTTATAACCTCGCCTATATATAGAAATTGTTCAATTCGTTATTTCGTCATCCCTTCCGTTTTACGAAGTGAGAGGATTAAAGGTCTCATAGACACTGAACTAACCGTCCAAAGACCCAAATTATTATTATTATTTTAAACGCTATTTAAATGTAACGTCCACATCGGTTTTTGAAAATCGTAAAACTTGAATAAAAATTCGATTGTACATGTATTTTCAGCGAACTGTCGAGAAAAACGCAATACCGCAATATAATATATATATATAATATAAACGTAAACACACACACACACTTGATGTATATACGTCATAACACGAGTGAATTATTGTATTTTTCGACACCGAATACGTTTTACCGAAATCGAAATCGCTCGGTTCCGTTGCCAGACTGTCTGTCCACCAATAACCAAATGCTCGTTGGTGTGAGGGGAGGGGATGAAGGAAGGGTTGTGTGAAAGAGCGTTTCGGGTAGTCTGAAAAACAAAACAAAAAAAAAAAAACACAAAGCCAAACCGTACAGTAATAGAACCAACGAAAAAAAAACGAATAATACGTATATATATATATATATATATATATTGCACGCGATATGTTACATATTTTATGTATTCTTTTTATTGTCATCGTAAGTTATTGGGTATAATTTTCAATCACGCACAAAACACTGCCTACCCCACCTCCTTCACGCGCACGCGCACGCGCACACACCGACTACGTGACGTCGATTTATCGATGATATCTAAGTATAAAAACCTCCCCTCTCTTTCGCACACAAACTTTATATATCTTACACCCTTTGCTCATCTCTCACTACCCCCCCCTCATTTCCACGAGTAAATGACAAATTACACGTAAAACGCATGGCTGTTAAAAATCATTCCGATATCGTTTGTGAAATATTGCCGCGGGCCGATGTATATAATATCGTCAAGGATATTATAAACTGTCAGTGGACCGGAAGGGACGATAAAAGCGTACGGCCAAAGGGGGCAACTTCTTCGTCGTTTATTCGTCTCGTATACGCAATGCACTTGTATGTATATATAGGTATATAATATTATATCTCTGCCGCTGCTGACCCCATAGAAGTCCATAAAAACTGCACAGCACAGAGGGTCGGTGAGGGATTTATGGGCCGCCGTATAAAAAAAAAAACGCCTTTTAACAGCGATCCGCGCGTCGGTGGTTTTCGGGTTGGACGACAAAAGGATGCAAAGCAATAACAACATCGCGTCGTCCGTCTGCGGGCAGCACATTTTTTAAGTCTGTTAACGAGCGACCGCGATGACTGACACCGCGTATAAATATAAACGACGAAGACGACGCCATATAGCTGGGTGGAAAAAAACGAAAAAGAAGAAGAAGAAGAAGAAGAAAAAAAAATGGAAAACCTACAAAGCGCATTCCGAGTCGTTAACGTATCGAAATCGGTACGATGTACATGTGATCATATATTATGACGCGTGTACCGAATAATGGTGTGTGCGTGTCAAGGATCAAAAGCCTTCTTCTCATTCGTTTACGAACCGATATCGGTTAAAAGCACACGGATTTGGACCGAATTAGTGAAATAGGAGAGGAAAAATGGAGCAAATATCTAACACTTCAAGCCATAGATGGGCTTCACGCTAATATAATTATTAATTAACAGTTTTTTTTTTTACAGTAGATTCATATTAGCAATAAATAATTAAAATTTTTATAAGTAAAATAATTGCATTGAAAAAAAGAGTAGCACTGCATCCAAATTAGGTGATAATTTTATTTTCGTCGTTTGTGATTTCCCTCGGCGGTGGATCGTTGGCGCACATCGAAGACAACGATTTGGCCACCTGTACGCCACCCAGACGATACGAGATTTTATAAAAGCCGCCTTTATCTCACCAAAAATGTTTTCCACGGAACACATGGGTTTGGCTTTTGACTTTAAAACGTTGTTCTTTTTTCTCTCGAAGTGAAATGTTATATTATTTTACGCGTAACTAATATTTACGGTTAATAGTTGAAAATTCGGGTCGATCAAATGCAAAAAAATTTTTGCAAAGACGCCGTGATCATCAAAAGTTTGAGAACCACTGCCTAACCACTGTCCTCCTGGACCCGGATGCGTTTGGGTTACAGATACAAAAGAATTTTGAATTCACCTGTATAGCACGGTTTTAGTCGGTTATACTCGGAATCGAAGACGAGAACGTCTGTGTGAGAAGTCCAAATGCGCTTTGTGTTTTAGCGGCGCGGCGACGGGAAAATAAAAATAAAAACGGCATATTTATATCCGTTCGACGAACAACAATGTCTCCGGACTGTCTGGAGCTATTTGTTCTGTCGACGGCCGACGATATAAAACTTTTCATTCCCCATCCCCGTCCTGCCCCCCCCTCCCCCCGTGTACCACACATGATCTGGAATATATTTATTTTGCACACGTCTTGCGCCGCCGTGGCGCGTCGTGCATGCCAACTTTTCCCATAAACTATGCCAAAGATTTTTCATATTTCTTTTCAAGGGTGTTTTTTTTCTTCTCTTACACACACCCATCATATATATATATACGTATATAAAATATTATACGCTAACGTATTATACGTACAAAACGTTTTTTTTCTTCTTTTAAATAGAAAATCAATAAAAACAAATCTGACGGAAAATAAAACGGATCGCGTTCTTCGTGTATTTCACGCGTCGACGGTCGTGTGCTCCAATAATAATAATTGAAGGGTCGGCCGGAATAACGAATAACGTGCTACGAAGCGATTTCATTGTATTTATAGAATCGGGAATAATAATTGCTAGATAATTCTTGTTTTATAATTTTATTGAGTATAAACTCAGAAACCCCCGATTTGTTGATAGTTAATTAATTCTGATGAACTATAATGATTCATTAGAATACATTATATTAATTATTATTAATATTATACGATATAATTTCGATTACGTTCAAAGTTGAAAGAACGTGCATATTTTATAATATTTCGAAAGAAATTATGATAAATTTTTGGTTTTTACTTAATATACCTATACTGTAAAATTTAAGAACTGCTACATATAGGCACGTTGTTCCGGCCGACCCTTCAATAATTATTGTGTTTTTTTTGTACGCGTAAAAAATCGTTATACCGACTGGCGGCTACCGGGTGAATATCATCGGTATTATTGAAATATGTATACAGGGCTGTCGGTAAAATAATAATAATAATAATAATAACAACTCGAGTACTGAGGGGGCACGATTTTATTTTTAGCGTTATAATTTACTGCGAAATTTATTACTACGAATTATTATTATTATTATGCATTGGAAACCGGGTGTAATTTCGCGTATCGGGGGTGGGGGGGGCTCTTTGATACAAACGAAATCGCACACTAATTTATATTATGCCAAAATTTATAATGTTGCGTTTTACGATCAAAAGAGAACTTTTTTATTTTTTATTGCCGTTCGTTTTCGACCGAATCAATTAAGTTTTTGTTAGTTAGTGGGTCGAAAGCGCCAAGGCAAACCGTTTCGTTTTTTTTCTTCCATTTTTTCTTCCATTTTTTTTTTTTTTGTGTTCGTTTTGTTTCAACGAAACTTCTTCGAGCACTGCTAAGGAGTAATTTTGCATGGGTGGGGGGGGAGAGAACCGATTACGTACGTCGAATTCGAACACTTGCAAACGTCCGACGCAGCACAGGCTATATTGAGTGGTAATAATAAAAACAAAATTAAATAAATGAAAAAAAAAAATACAACACAAACGATCGTTCGAGTGAAAAGCGTTTGGTGAAGCCACGTACAAAAAATAATAATTTTTCACACTACCGACATTGTGTTTAACACGCGGCGGTTAAGTCGAAGTAATTAATTAAATCGTAACTATAAAATAAAATAAAAAACCTAATTATAATTCGCATTTTTTAATAAACCAGGTTGTAAAAAACGCAGATATCCGTTTCCGGCAAATAAAAATATTATGCTACCCTAAACGCACGCACAGAGTCACAACAGCATTTTATATTCGTACGTGTGAAATGTGACGTGGACCTGCTGCTGTCCAGATTTATTTATTTCGGGTCAGTAGACGGATTTGGTCAGATTTTCTTCGTATTTTATTACGTTTACAGGCAAAAGCGAATTAATCTTAGCGCGAACGCGGAATATTTCGACCGTAGCGGGCGCGGAGGAGGTGGAAGATAACTTTTAAACTCCCCCTTCCCCCCCCCGTACATAAGTTTCAATCAAAGATTGCCACCTGTTAACACACACGCGCACACGAGGTCAGAGAATATAAGTTTTCTTCGAGTGGTATTCCGTTTTCCGCCGCCGTCGACGGTAATGACTTCACGCGCTCGCGCACGAATATTATATTATGTGTTATACCGATATTATAAATCGCGCCCGGGGGAGACCTTTCACCAAAAACCGTATTCTACTAGTTTTCGCTGCAAGTGTTTTTTTTTTTTTTTTTTGCGCGAATCGCGTACAATAAACAATATGAATAAACAAAAACCATCATTTTTTGATCCGAACTATATGAAAATTTAAACATAGATAGAAAATAATATTAGAAAATTTTGGAAATGTGAAAAAAAAATTATGGACATTTTTTTTCTCATTTATTTTTATATTATTAACTTCGCTCGTTCAGAATCGTTTTATTGAAGAAATCGTTTCTTTAACTTTTCAATTTTTCAAAAGAGAATCCCACCCGACGAGCGAAGTGCACACTTTTTTTTTATTTGTTATAAACCGATTACACGGGTATCAAAAGTTATCAATGTGATCAGGCCGAATAAAACGAAAAATAGCTATTAAAAAAAAAAAAAAAAAATTCCAGTTTGAGTTGCCTCACGTGAGTACCAGAAGCTATGTTATTAGCGAGTAGTACAAAAACCGTCGTCGAAAATTTTCCAAAAACCAAACATATGCACTTGGTACATACGTATTTGTCAATACGGATAAAATGACAATTTTATTTTTTTTTTATTCAGCTACTTTACTCTAATAATATTTTAATATTAAAACTCTCTTAAAAATGGTTTTATATACAATACACTTTGTAAAAAAGCCGGACATACTTCGCAAGATGGGTGGTATTCTCTTGACGGGCGTATTAAATTTTGAAGAAACGATAAATCATTTCTTCAGTAAAACGATTCTGATCGAAGGAAATTATTAATAAGAAAAAAAAAAAAATTTTCAAAAAATGTCCAAAAATTATTTTCACATTTTCAAAATTTTCTTGCGCCAAAATCTTTTTTATAGGATTTTCTATCTATGTTTAAATTTTCATAAAATTCGGATCAAAAAATTATGGTTTCCGAGTCGTTTTTGTCAAATTTTGGGT
>JAIPRM010006089.1:0-19327 GCA_025469315.1 Stegophylla sp. TES_Ste_2020 | reverse complement strand
GAAAATTTCAAGTCTCTAGCTGCATTATTTTAGATGTTATGGTAAAAATAAATTTTCAATTTTACGAAAATGCCGGTAACTGCAAATTTTGCCGTTTTTCGTTAATTTTTCGACATATTTTCACCGCTCTTGGAAAAAGTATTGAGAAATTGGAAAAATGACCTCTGTGAAGTACCATCTGAGTAAGATTCCGGTTCTTTAGAGATATTGAACGAAACTTTTGGTCCAGTGTTTCCATACGAAAAAGTGTTTCCAGAAAGAGAAAAAAAAAAAAATAAAAAAATAAACACCATTGTAAAATCATAAGCTTCTTCACATCGTTCAGAATCTAAAACATAATATTGTTTAAAATAAAAGACATGTCGCGCGCGCCGGCACGCGTTCGTAACGGACACCGCGGCGGATTACGTATATTTGCGTGTAATTCTTCCGAACAATATCTCGACCGCCAGTCGCCTCGTCTCTGTAATAATAATATACGTACGTACGCGAAACACAGCGCGACACGCGTACGAGACGCATAGGTTGTCATTATACTTTACACGCGCGCGCATAGTGCGACCCACGTAATAACATACACCTATGATAATAACGCACACAAATGCTTACGAACATAAAATATTGTCGTTGTTACACTTTGCCACGCGACACGTCGGAACCCGCCGTGGGCGGGGGGGGGGGTGGTAGTTTATGGCGAGCACGTCGTGGAATTCAAACCGTGATTTTTATCACTCGCGTTATATGCGTATATATATATATATATATTATTCGGCTAATAGTTTGGCACAAGTTGTAGACCAGTGGTTCTCAACGGGGGCGGTGAAGAGGTTCTGAGGGGAAATGGATATGTTACGGGCGGTGGAGGGGCGGTGAGCAATCCTTGGGCCCATATGGTGGTGGTGTTGAGCACAATATATTTTTACACTAAGGCCTAAATATTGGAGTAAAATAAAAACTGAAACACAGATACTTCACTGAAAAACGCTCCATGGCTTATCTGTAATTATTATATTTTTTCTGATCGTTTTCAACAAACATTGAAATATCTCTGGCAGATTAACAGATTTAAGAATTGATTGAACATTGAACTAATGAGACATGAAAAGCCATCCCAGCTTTATGAATATCAATTATACACGTATTATATCTTCTATTATGTTTTCAGTTATACACTTTTCAAATATAGTGTTACATTTTAAAAAATTAATTGTTTTTTTTTTTTTTTTTTTTAAGAGGGGCGTTGAAAGATAATTTGCTCTTTAAAAAGGTTGAAAATCACTGTTGTAGACCTCTTGGCGGGCCGTACCGGTGCAAAGTATTTTCTATGGGGTCCAAAAATTTGTTCGATTTAAAAGAGCATTAAGCTTTGAAAATTATGGAACATTTTGAAAAATTACATTTTTCAACCGCCCGATTTGACGATATTTCTGTTATTTCAAGTTTTTTCTACGGCCCGAAAAAGGGTTAACTGACATCCTTTTTAAAACAATAACATTTCTTCCTTTTTTCTCAGGTTCTCAAATAACACTAGAGTTCATCTCAGAAATGCGCGCCCTTTCAGTTCACAGGATGTACTTCAATTTCTATACCCTAGCGACTCCTATCGCGATTTCTCCCGTACTCGTGATGTTTTAACGACAGGTGTTAATATATTTATACATGTTTTGCGTCTATTTGTATGATAAATACGGAAACGCCCGTTTGACAATCATCAATACGCGCAGGTTTTGTCGAGAATACAAAATTTCGTTTCGTTTTACCAAGCACTCTCCGATATTATTGCGAAAGGCTTTCACTCCAGATAGCGCACACATGTTCGTCAGAAATCGCTTTAAGTACACTTTTTATTGTTTGGCTTTCTATTGTTTTTAGAACCATCCGTTATGTGTAATGTGTGTGTGTGTGTGTGTGTGTGTGTGTGTGTTAAAAACGTTTAGCTGATTTGCTACAACAGAACGGAAAACTCTAATATTACGTCCGCCATGTTATTATAAATAATGTGTACTCGAATATTGGTATAATGCTGTTTTGGAAAAATTGAATTTTTCGTAAATTTAAAACATATCTATTTGGCCAAACGCTTTAACATTTATGACGTGTATTTATTATTAAACAACCGAATAATAATAATATCGTAAACGAATAGTAGTATACATACCGAAAACTGGTTGAAAATATTATTATTTTAATATATTACTATTTTATGGAAAACAGAACAACAGGCCAAAACAGTTCGTGTGTATTTGTATAATAAATTCGAATTCGGGGGAATTCAAACATTACGGTTTTGGCATTCGAATAGCAGCAATGTGAAGTACGCGCTTACTCTCGGTCGGATCGTCTGCCGTCGTGAAATAACTAATTTTTATTTTTTTTTTTTTAACTCGTTCCGTAGGGCCGGAAACGACACCACGGTGATTGTCAGCGACGCGGCCCGATGTCGCGGCCACCTGGGGGTATAAATCATTCGGTGCCGGACAAGCTAATGTTCTATCTAATTTGGCAACGACCGAAGCGATAATATAATGTACAAATGTAATTTGTGGAAAAAAAAAAAAAAAAAAAAAAAGAAATAACAGTATATTAACGTGTAATCGTATTCCTTTTACCGCCGGTGACTTATTAGATATTATATTATTATTATTATTATTATTATAACCACCGCGGCGGGCGGGAGTCGTAACTCACGTTGGCAACGACTTTAAAAAATAATAATAATAAAATATATAAAAAATTTCACTTTTACGTAGGTACATACTTAAAAATTATATCGATAAGTAGACACCGCTGTATTTGTCGTTGTCGTGCGTGTGTGTGTGTGTGTGGTGGTCTCTGCGTATAGCCATTAAATAATCGTTAAGATGGGAAAACTATCGGCGGAACGCGCGCGTTTCCTGTTAACGAAAAAACCATATAATGCACACGCGTGTATAGTGTATTAAAGTAATAATATATTAAAAAATGTGTGTCGACAGCGAGAGAGAGGAAGAGGAGGAGGAGGAGGAGACGAGAACGACAGATCGATCCGTTGACTTTATTACGGTCGGAGGGATGAAAATTCTTGTAAACACGTCTCTCGTATATATATATATATATATAATATACAGTCTACAGTTATATTTAATGCAGTAGTGAGTTGGGGTAGGCCATTAAACATTGAAATATATATTTTAAGGTCTACTCGGTACCACACCACTACGACGACATAACAATTTACGTAAGAAATAAATTTACAATTTCACATGTGCGTTAGATACTATATAATATATACTCGTATATTGTTCAAAAAAAAAAAATACTCATCTACCAACAACCGACCGGTAAACAAATTTAAAATATTATTGTAACAATAATTATTCTTTAGACTTTGAGGCGTATACAAAATCATATAAAATAAAGTAGATAGTAATTGATGTTTCCTCAGCTCAGAGCAGGGATTTACAACGGGTGCTTAGAGGCTATTTTTCCATATGTTCACGTTTTTGTATGTTAATAGCTGTTGTTAAAGTATAATGTTTAATGTGAATATAAAGTGGACCACGGGGATAGGACCAAAAATAGACGGATTTTTCTCAAAGCGTAGGGAGGTTTACATGAGCTCATTCGATCCGTTAGACAATGCCATTTTATTGTCATTAGAAATAGAGCAATTCAATTTTGATCACTGTGTGTTCGCGTACGAGGAAATTATGGAAAACAATGAATGTTCTCCAATCTCCAGTCTCATCATTTCACGTTTTGGGGATGTGTATTGGCTTGCTAGGTTACCTGTGTGACTTTTCCTTTGTATTAATTGATAAAAACTCGCTTTCAGCGCGTTCGCTTAAATCTTTTGGACCACCGACGTTGATACGAACAATATGAGCGTCACATGTTCGATGTTCTTTTAAAAATTTAAACGGTACTTACAATAAAATGTTAGTAAATTGTTTGTACGTTTAAAATATACCGAGTTATCTTTATTTATTTTTAGCCCTATTCTCGGTGGCCCATCCTTTATATATATATATATATATATATATATATATGGATGAGTTCTGGAATAAACAATATACACTCGGACCATTAATTAGAGTGTGGGTAATAAATTATTTAAGTATCTACGTAAGGTTAAGTTAATGTCAAATTATAAAAACTGACACTAGAATACGGTTTGATTCCGAGTTAATGAAAAACGAAAAAGTATTTTCGCACTCATAACCGAATGAACTCGTTAGGTTAAATTTGCAGGAAAAAGAAAACAAATGACGAATAACTGTTTGAAACATAAAAAATGCGCCCATAGGTAGAATTATGCAATTGAACTTCTCTTTTAATGTAATTTTTTTTTTTCCATGAGTTTTCGTTCGGAAACTTGCACAATCGTCCGCGGATAGCAGTAAGTATAAGTATATTGTCCTATATTATTCCAGCGTTTTACTCTCGTCGCAACACGATTTCGTTAACGATTTGCAACCGATTGTTTGTTAGCCATTATTATTATTATTATTATTATTATTATTTGTCTGTAAACAGTGAAAATATTATAGTAATGATTAATGTCGCTTGGTAATTCGCGGCGAAATTACTAGTCGAAAATTTAACGACCCGCTCGGCCGATAGGCAGCTTGTAAATTAATATTATTATTGTCGGAGGACTACGTGTGTATTGATATTTATTAGCCATACATACGCGTGGTGTACAGGCCGACGTTTTCACTTTGACCGCCGCCGTGTCTAATAGTTTACTGCAAATTAAAAAATAACATTCCTAAATGGGCCGAACTGGAAACAATCAATCTTTTCGAAACAGTCACTTTTTTTTTTTTTTACATCACATTCCGATTATGTATACGAGTATAGTATATAATATACGTATAAATGCAGGCGACTGCGGCCGTAATACAGTCCATCATCCTTTCAACTGCACATTATATTGGTCCGCGCCACGTTGCAGCGCGCGGATGAACCTTCACCATAATAACATTATTACCATTTGTCGCGCGAACAAATCGTCGGATTTCATTCTCACGACTTACCACTTAATTTGTTTTCTAAATTATTATTATTGTTAATACTGTTTCCACACTTTTCCGTTTCGTGATTTTTTTTTTTTGTTTTTGTTTTAATTCTACGGTAAGTTTACTTGGCACGTCGAGATTTATATACGTTCGCCATAAAAAGTTTCTCGTGACATACGATTATTATTTATTTTTTAAATTCTGAACGGAGCGAAGAAGCTAATGCTAATGCTTTTAAATGCTAATGTTTATTTCTTATTTATTTTAATTAATAATTTTTGTTTGTACGAGTTTTCATATGTAGAATGTACAAATACTTGTCCAAACGTTTCATACTTCATACTTTTTAGATCTGAAATCACACAATGATGTTTATTTTTTTCAAAACTATTTTAAATTATTTTCAAAAATTTCGACCAGCAACTGTTCGAATCAGAATTGATCTCCACAATATGGTACTTTAAAGAGGTAATTTTTCGAAATTCTCAATAGTTTTAGAGGAGAACTACTCAAAATTTGACAAAAAAGACTTTTAAACTTTTGTTGAATACAAAATGTATGAAAATTTAAACATAGGTAGATAATAATATGAAAAATATTTTGGAGAGAGAAAAATTGTAATAATATGTAAAAAAAAGTGTTCTAACATCCTTTTTTCTTATTAAAATAGTTTTTTTCTGTTCTTAATAATAAATAGCGGATATAAAACTGGCTAAATAAAAAATATAATATATTTATATTTTGTAATAATAATGAACATTATACTTTTAAGTAAAATTATCTTATACAAATTCCACTCAGAATCATTTTATAAAAAGATAATAAATCTTTTTGTTTAAAAGTTAACATATCCGTCAAGTCTCACTCGTGGAGTGAAGAAAACTTATGGTGTGAATGATGTTCGCCTTTTTACTAATGTAGTATAATATGTTGTATCTTTACCATTGTGGAAAAAGCTGATATGCAAAAAATATTAATTTTAAAATGATTACTGGTTACTTAACATATTGTATCACAATAATACAGATACATGTATTTAAATTTGAGTTGAAATTACTATCATGTTTATGTATTAATTAATTAATTTATTTCGTACGTTTACCTGTAATTTAATACGTTTACTCCTGTCATAATACTGTTCTTCTGTAACAATTAAATATTGAAGGATTTAAATAAAAAAAATGTATAAATATTATACGCATATATTAACAGAGGAAATTCCCGTATAGTACTTTCGGAAACAGCCACCTGTTGTCGTGGGGGGAATGCATCAAGCTAGATCAAAAACCCAATGAGTAAAGCGTGAGAAAGCAGAGTTGAGCATTAATCGAAATGTCGTCCCCGGGGGTTGATGGACAAAATAGGCGGCCGGGGTTAAAGATCTCATTAACGCGTCACAGTCTTTCATGGTCGATCGTACATTAATCGGAAACTCGTCCGCGGAACCAAAAACTATATAGCGGAACAACTGTGCCTCAGCCCTAACCGTGGAGTAATATATTCTCAGGGTGTATATTGTTGTGTATAATATATATTGTTATCTATCAATCGACTATGCGGTTCAAACGAAGTAAAAACTTATTAGCGTGTTGTTACATTGTATACTATATGCCCAATGGGTTTCTCTTAATAACTATATTTGTTATATGTCATATTCGCTTCACTCATGTGTATTTTAAATACAACACTCGCTAAGCAAACACACTGTATACGTAGTTTAATTTAGAAAATTATCCAACCAATAGTATTTGTATAAGTATTAAGTTCCACCTATAACTGGCATCGAAATGTATAAAAACAAAATAATATTATTTTATATTTAAATTATCCCATTGGAATTCATATAGTTGTATTCTCATAAACTAAGGTTACAACAAAGCATTTAAAGGTTTATTATAACATGTTTAATAATTTTGAAGTGATGATGAAATTAGCTAGTGACTATTCGTGATGTTGATATTATGTTCAGAAAGTTTGGCTTTTTCATATAATCTTCGTACGACATATTTTATTTGTTAGTGTTGATATTCAGTCTGACTTCGCATTATGGGCATTATTGGTGGTTTTCCTTTATTCAAGAAAAAATTTGTGATATACTTGTGTTATAGGCCTATACGTAGCCAGTTTATTACTCAACTATTACAATTATTATTTCTTGGCATTTCGTAGATTTAGTGAAATGGAGATTTCGGTTCACTAGCCCTTGAAATTGATATTATATTTAGTTTTAACTTTAAATCAATAAATGGAAATATTACCATGTTATATGCAGAAAATTTTCAAATTAGGATAAACAAGTTATATATCTATACAGAAAAGAACGTATGGTAAGCAACAAATTCATGTTGCCCATCAATGATTAAAAATATATAATTATTGTATTTTGTATATTTCGTTTGATTTAAAAATAATTTTTATTTTTTGTTTTTATTTATCAATATGTATCAATACATTATAAAATATTGGGTAAATAAAACACTAAAATCAGTTTTGTTTATACTTTGAATTTAATTCGTTAATTAATATAGAAAATTAGCAATAACGTTTTACGCATTTTTGTTTTCTCATTTCTCTCTTGATTACATAATTTTTTTGTTGTATAGAGATCGGTTTCGCTTAACGGTTTACCAAAACTTTCATTTTTACTTTACAGTTTTCTTAAACAATTATTTACTATTAGTGTATATTACAGTTTTCCGTTGTTTCTATTTTCTATTCCAGTCGTTTCCAGACAAATATAACGTTATACAAACATTTTCGAACTCTCAAAGGAATCCAATATAAGAAAATTACGTGTTCAAAGTAAATTTCGCAATTTATTTTTCACGTTAAGTAGGTTCAGAATAATGTTTTAAATATTAATATTATAATGTAGAGCATACGCGTTATTTTGGGGGGTATATATTTTTTTTAAATTTTTATATTTTTGGCTCTATTGTAAAATCTTATGACTATACGCGTGTTGTGATTTATTCGATTTAGAAACTAGCAAGAAGAAAAGTAGCAAAATAAGTGAAGAAACGAGTTCTGTTGTTTCGCATTCGACCGAACGACAGGACGACAAACATACAATATTATAACTAGGGCCGGGCGATTATTGGATTTAGTAATCGTTAATCGATTATTATTTTACAGTAGATTATCGAATGATAGTTAATATTCGAATAATCGATAGAAATAGAATAATCGTTAATAATCGAACAATCAAAATATGTAAATAATTATTCCAATTTATTATGTTATTATAGAAGAAGTAATTATTTATTAATTTAAGTGTATTTGCAATAAATGAATTTATTTTTTACACCATAAATTATAACTCTGAATATATAACTCAAAAAAGCCCCCTAAAAAAAAACTTGACTTCAAGAGATAAAGAGTGTAGAAAGTAACGCATTTGGAAAAACCTGACGAAAAAATTGGACAGTCTCAAGCGACTCCGTCTTTGGGAGGTTTTACTATATAATAATATCATATTATTATTATGATTATTTTAAATTAGACGATTATTCAAACTGCTTGATTATTTTAGATTAAAACGGTTATTTAAATTGTACGATTATTTTCGATTAAACAATCATTTTCGACTAGACGATTAATTAAGTTGTCCGATTATTCGATTATTGTCGATTAAACGATTATTATTTTGCAATCAAGAATAATCGATTTAATCGATAAATCGATTTTTAATTAATCGATTAATCGAAAAAATTCCCAACCCTAATTATAACAGATCAACGATCGAAGCGTTTTCGATTTAATGAAACGAAACTGTCAGACTTAAGTATTTTTAACTATGTTTAATTAAGATACATCGTATGTTATAAGTATAACTATACTAAATTCTCGTTCCAAGAAAATGGTAGAAAACGTACTGCTCTATGCTGGCAATCGTCTTCCGATCGTCGCATTATTAATATTAAAATGGAAATAACTTCATTTTTACTAATTTCTTACCGTTTTCATATATTATATTACGTTTAAGACGCTGGTACTTCGCACGGAGTAATTACTTCTCCACAACGTTCATATTATACGCACCCGATTTTATACCCCACGGCCGCATCTAATATGCATATTTCAGAGTGAAAAATAAACCAATGACAATTATAATAAAATTGTGTTTTACGTTGTACACAGTCTTGACTATATCTCGGAAAACTCGACAACCTTAGGCTGCCGCAGACATTTTCCTTGTGTGGGGCACTAAACGTGCTCACTCCCTTTTTGTGGCAAAATCGGATTTTTTTTTTTTAGACATGTTCAACTTCTACGAAAACGCGTGATACAATTTTTTTTTCAAATTTTCAAATTTTAACTACAGATCCATTTGATCCGTTGTAATTTTTTTGTGAATTTTAGTGTATCGAAAGGGGATGAGTATGCTTAATGAATCATTCTGTATTCACAGCTGATTTACACGAGTATGACAGAATCTCTTCCGTTCCAATTTCGGTATACATACGAGTACTTTACACATAATTCCTACATTTCTTTTTATTTAGTACAACTGCGATATACCTGGAAAACCCACGCCTAAAACCTGTTTCGCAATCTACCTATACGTCATAATATACCTATGTAGTGGGCATGACCTACCGCGAATGTCCCAGTCAATTAATTTCTTTTTCTTAACAATTTTTTTAATTAATTTTCCAAAATTTTTCTTTTTTTAATTTACATTGGTATATTAACACGACATTTTTGTGAAACAAATTATGAGATAAATTATGTGAGATGAAATGTAATTTTTTCGATGCATGATTTTCATAAAAATATAATTTGCACATGTTTCAAATTATTCGTAAAAAATTTATCAAAAAATTGACTACAAAAAAGTTTTAACCCGGAACACACACATTTATATGTAAAGTGTATATATATATATATGCGTTCTGCCTCTTTGGGGGAAAAGGGGCGTGGGGGGCTCTTTTCAGTAAATCTTTAGTTGAGCCCCTCCTCTATTGTTTTTCCAAGTCAAGCACTATTTATAATATTTCACATATATAATTAAATGTATAACTAAATATTATATTGAAAATGTTATTTTTGTATATTGGTGTAGTCATAATAGGAACATTTTGAATACAAGTGTGAACACAGTAGCTACGTTGTTATTGTGTACTGTGTAATTATATATATATAAAAAATAGTATATCCTTAAAAAATTTTAATAGCTAAAAATAGTTGCTTAAATAAAAATGTATTCATATAATTTTAGATTCCGAGTGGAGCGAAGGAATTAGCAGTTTTTGAATACCTGTTTATAGTTGTATCTAATATAAAAAAAAAAATCACAAAGAAATATGAGAAAATGTTTAAAAACACGTTTTCCCAAAACTTGAATTATTGTAGACAGTGTATTTCTACTTAGTAGGGCAGTATGTAACGTTAAACGAGTTTCGGTATCCATGTTAGGTTAGGTTGAGTATCATAGGATAGGCTTGTAGCTTAAAGAACCCAGATTCAGGTGCACAAAATGAAGAATTCGCGTGGGGAAATAAGAGACGTAGTTACGTACAGGATTTACTGATTTGGTTGAAATCACGAGAAGCCTTGACAACCCGGGTCCATTTGAAGCTATTTTGAGTGACATTGCAGAAATGTACATTTATTTATTTATTCATTCATCTACGTAATATTATATTATTATTATACAAACAGTATTATTTTTTTTTAAAATTATCACCTTTAATATATTATTTATGTAGGTACAATACATTACAATGTAATGTAAAGACAAACAAAAATGACGGAGTTATTTTGCTGGCTTACAATAGATAATTTGATGCACCAAAGCTTGTTGGCAATGAAACGTGGTAAAAGAATAAATTGATCATATTTCGACCAAAATCAATGAAGTATACTATATGTCTGGCATACAGCATGACAACAGTCGAATAATAATTAGCTATAATGTTTTAAATTATTTTTGTATTCCATATTATAATTGGATTGATGCTGTATGGTGCTGAAATTGTAGAGAGAATGTGATGAGTGGTATATAAACGAAGAGGTTGATTAAAGGTTTTGTGAAATGAAATATTATTAATTTCTTGTAATCAATAGGTATCTAATATTGTTCGTTATCAAGTTTTACCAACAATTTCATTTTCAAATATTGAAATTCCGGTTAACATTGGCCGGAATCTCAGATTATTCACAAATCGCTGACAACAATCGAAGTTTCGCAGTCATCTTCCGCGCATGCGCATTAATACTCGCCTGTAATGCTGCACGCCACTGTTGAACTAAAGAGTACATAGTATTTTGGTTCACATCACTCGTGTGATAAATGATAATATGACCAAAAAAAAAAAAAAAATTTAAATGAACAATCAGAAGAGCCAACATTTGATTCTACCGATCTCAAGGAGCTCGTGTCAAAACAATATCGTACCAGAATAATATATTCGTCCTGGACACTATGACTGATATATTATTGGCCGACTAAATTCAATAATGATTATTAAATTTAATCAGTAGTTCACATTATTATAATTAAATGATATAATTCACCTTTGACAACCAAGTGTAATGTTGATGACTTTGACGAGGTTGTAGATTTCATTTGTCGAATAAATAATGTTTGTTTTTGTTATTTTATTTCAGTACATCGTTTAAACTAAATTTTACTATTTTTTTGGGGTTTATTTCGAGAAATAAAATGTGCATATTATGAAACACGAACCATACTCTACCTACATCATTAGACCAATTTTTTTCACTTATCTTTGATTTTGATAATCAGAGTCTCCGACAGGTGGCCACCCCGCGAAATACCGTCGAGCTATAAAATATCGTATTGCTATTATTATTATTATTATTAAAATCATCATAATATACCGGTCCGTCATTGACGCACGTCGTCCACATAATATTATATTGATCTAGATAAATGCAATTAAATTCTCTCTCGGTGCGGCCGTAAATTATACCTCGCGCGAGATCAGTAGTATAATATAAAATATTATATATAAGTAATGATTTATGATTTTGAAAACGAAAGGAGTGCCCCCCCGCGCGGTCAGGTTGCGCACACATAAAGCTGTATTATTATAGGCTGCAGGACGTGCTCGTGAGGAAACACGAATGACACGGTATCGAAGTTAACATGCAACAGATGGTTTCATTCACAATTTAAGTGCATGTGTATATTGCGCTGGACAACAATAATAATAATAATAATAATAATTGTTACTGCTTGTTGTTGTTCTCGTTATAACTAATAACGGACGAGCAATATTAATTTAATAAAATTAGATTTTACTATATATGAATTTCATTTTTAGTCTGGGATCTCTAATACAGGGACTGAAACCTTTAGGATTTTATCGGTTTCGGTTTTAGAAAATGCATAATATGGGTTTCGGTTTCGGTTCCGTTTATAGAAAATTTAAGATAAGGGTTTCGGTTTCGGTTTCGGTCAATACCGGTTTTAACCCTTAAAATATAAAATTTTTGTAATTTTGTATTGTTATATACTTGCATAATATTATAATGGTCACTGAAAAAACTGAAATTAATTAGCATTATAAGTAGTCTTTTCACTTTCAGCAGAGTTAGTATCATATCTCACTTAGTGGTATGCCTATCTACACCCTTCTTATGAGGGGAGGAAGGTGAATTATATTTGCATTTCTCTTAATGTAGACAAAACAGCAAAGGGAATGGATGATATGTATACTTGTCTAAAAGTTTCGATCAGTAACTCAATAGATTCAAAATCACTCCGAGATGGTGCTTTGAGAAAATAATTTTTCAAATTTCTCAACAGCTTTTTCAAAAATGCGGGAAATCTATTGAAAAATTGGTTAAAAAAATGGCAAAATATGATTTTACCGGTATTTACATAAAATTGAAAATTATTTTTTAACATAACTTCAAAAATAATGTAGATAGAAACTTGAAACTTTTTTAACTACTAACAATAATCACGTAAACACGTCATAAACATTTTTAAAAGTTTTGATACATTTTGATTTAACTATAGCATTTTGAAAAATTGCAACTTTGTCGTTTTTTAGATCCTGAGCGAAGTGAAGAAGCTAGTGTTTTTACAATGATGTTTATTTTTATTTTTTTTTATTTTTTTTTTCTGTGTACAACTTGTCGTATAGAAATACTAGTCTAAAAGTTTCGATCAATAACTTTTTGAAACCGGATTTGCCTCTAGATTGTACTTTAAAGAGGTCATTTTTTGAATTTCTCAATTCTTCAATTTTTTTTTGGAAAAAACTACCCAAAATTTGACAAAAACGACTCGGAAACCATCATTTTTTGATCCGAATTTTATGAAAATTTAAACATAGATAGCAAATCCTATAAAAAAGATTTTGGCGTAAGATAATTTTGAAAATGTGAAAAAAAATTTTGGACATTTTTCGAAAAATTTTTTTTATTTTTTTTTTCTTATATTATTAACTTCCTTCGTTCAGAATCGTTTTACTGAAGAAATGATTTATCGTTTCTTTAAAATTTAATACGTCCGTCAAGAGAATACCACCCATCGTGCGAAGTATGTCCGGCTTTTTGTTAGATTTTATTTCATACAAATTTTACTTTTCATTGAAATCCTGACTTTAGAATTGAAATCCTTTGTTCATAATATTTTTAATTTATTGTTTAAACAGTGGAAAATTGCATAAAAGCTTACTTAAATATTATATGTATATTAATTTGTTAAAATTAATTGAGTCCATTTTTCATTATAGTTAAGTTATCATTATATTTTCATTATAGTTATCACATTTCAAATTCCATAGACACATTTTAGAAAATGGAAAAAGTGAGTTTTCTATTAAAAAAAAAGACTATAATATAGCTTTGTGAATCTAGTTATTAAATAGGTTAAAAAGGTTGAATCTATATTTTTTATAATGTCTTATGTAATATTGCATTATTATAATATGGATTTTAAAAAATGTTGGTTGAACATTAATCGTTATTCGCACATTTCATGTAATATGTACGTACGTGGAGAAATTATATTTCAATTGTTTGGTTTTGAATATTTTTGGTTTTATAATACTTACCTCCTAGTACGTACGTAATACGCATTGATTTTCGTGGGTTTGATTTTACAACGTGCGTTAAAACCTGTGATCGGCCGGAAATTTAATGATTTGTAATTCAACGCCAAACGGGCGCTCGCGCACACATATTTATTTATTTTTTTTATTTCCCGAGTCATTAACAGGGTAGTTAATAGTTCAGAACGTTATCGACTTGTGTGTGACGGACAGAAGTAATAAACCCCGAAAGCATAAGATACCGATTTCCGGTGCACAGGGTATTTTTACGACCGTATAATTATAGGAAAAGTCTATGTCATGTTTTACAGTTTTAACCCCCCACGTTTTCAAGGGGCCACAAGCGTATTCGCGCATACGATTTGTGAAATCCCCTTAACTGCAGCAACACGTTTATGTGAATATTATAGCATGTCTTAATGTCATAACTATTTTTACGACTCTGTGACACAGTTATGCTATAGAGTCGTTCGGTCTGTTATAGTTTTTGATAATATTTACAATACCCACGTAAAGTAACAAATTTACCAATATTGTATTCACTACTAAGTGGGCTCGAGCTTTTTATTTTTGGAAACTACTTTTTGGGGTAGCAAAACTCGTTCGGAAGTTTCATTGAACACCTCTTTATCTCTAAAAGAGATATATGATACTTTCTTTTAATAAAAAATATTTTCGAAATTCTTTATAGCTTTTCCGAAAGTAAGTGGACATTAACAAAAGAATTCGAGAGTAAAAACGGGAAAATACGCAAAAAACTTGATTTTCATGAAATCGATTTCGTTTCGTCGCTATTTCGTGTGTTTTTGTATTCAATTGAAAAACCAGTTTGCTAGTTTATCTTTTCCACCAGTTTGGTGTATTATTTAGAGCGTTTTAGTAATTTTTTCGAATCAGTAAGCGATAGAAAATATACCTTCAAAATGGAACTAAAATTAGTATTTTGTATTCCTGTCCAATAGACAAGAAAACGTCGATTTCTATGGCTTTAACTCAATTATGATAAAATAAATGTGTACTGTAATCAAAAATCATATAAAAAATACCACACTAAAGACAGATCATAACTTGTCAAAACGGATTCACGAAATTGTTGTAATAACAAAAACTAATTGACTAAAACCACGCCTACGAAAAAATGTCTTACTCTGACCATCACTGGGATTCGATGACCCTGACTAAAAACGGTTATAAAAAAATATTGACTTATGATTTACGAAATTTTTTTTAGCTTCGTTAGACTCGAGTGAAATTTACAGCTACAAATATCAAGAATTCAAAATTTTTAGATAAAATTTACAAAAAAAAAAAGGTCATTTCAAAGTTATATATCCCAAAAGTGATATTAAAATATATTGAAAATGTTTTCTCGGTAAAACACAATCGTTGATACTAGATTAAAATTTCAAGTTTATAGTAATATTTGCATTGGAATTATATGATTAGATTATTCAAATTAATTCCATGAAAATCTAGTGGACGGTGTATTTTGTCTTTTTCTTAATTATTTAGTTGTTTTTCAGTATTTTTAGAAAATAATTTAGAATTGCAAAAAATGGCCTCTTAAAAAAACCGCGTGGGTGTGATTTCTAATCTAAAAGTTGGCTGCATAAAACTCGCGGACAAATATTTCTATATGATAAGTATTTCTAGAAAAATTAAAATAAAAATAACTTTAATATTGTATGGATTTTTAATAAAATATTTAAAAATTTCAAAACTCGCGTGATTTGTCAAAACTTTCGTTTTCATTCGCTGCATAAAATATTACTTTAATCTATCAGATTATGTTTTTCACCGAGCTCTTGATTATTATTTTATGACGTGCTTGAAGTGAAAACGTACACGTATTATTATTATATTATATGTATATTAGAATAACAACAAGAAGATTTAACTAAGTCGTGCAAATAATGATTTTTTTTTCTTTTGTTTTGAAATACCGTATTAGCTATTAAGAGCAAAGTCAATTGTATAATACTGTAAATGACTTATCTTCGATGTAATTACGCGTTTAAATGACGCGTTCAGCGAGTACGCGTTAAAAATATATCAATTACGTTTAAAGTTTTGAAACATCGTCTGTTCACCGTTCATCAAGAGAATATTTTGCAATATTTATTTCATCGACATAAATATTTCTATAAATATTTTTAAAAATAATTTAGAAATAAAAATTTTAGGTGACAAAATTCCATTTTTCAATAATCAATTTCGTGTCGATTCACTGTGTTACTTAACATTATTGCAGAGACGGATTGATTCGATACTATTCTATTTGTCATCTATTATCTAGTAGTTTTCAATATTGTAATAACTAATAATGGTAGTGCTATAATTTTATTTACTAAACTAAACTAGAGCATCAATTTCACTTATTGTAAACTAACCAGGTGCAGAATAAAAAAAGAATTTAATTTGACATTCGTTCTAAAAATTCAAAATTGTATCATGTCAGGAGGTTAAAATATTCTCTCTCCAAAATGCATTATATTTTATTATGTTATTTTTATTATTTTGTGATATCACTCTGGAAAAATTGAAAATCTATTAATGGCATTCTAAACACTTGTTCTTATTATACATGCAACAGTCTACATTTTTATCAAACTTTTATGCCTGTATGCATTGACAGTGAAGAAGAATGCTTGGGGGGGGGGTCAGCCCCCATAAATCCATTTAAAGCCCCCACAGATATCTTATGAATTTCCTAAGATTAATACCATTAGAGAGGGCACTGGTCCGGTCTTTTAGTTTTAACTGTAACTGGCAGTTACTAAACTGCAGGTTAAATATAACTGAAGCTTTAACTTCCAGATAATTTGTTTGGTGTTTTTTAGTTTTAATTTTAGTTCCAGTTAACTAACTGGCGGTTAGCATAATTTTTCAAATTTTTTACATGTGGTCACACTGATTTTTTTAATTTTCTGCCTAAATAATTTTAAGAACCTTACAAACAACGAGTGACCATTATGTCAACATGTGAAATAAGTTAACATTTAAAATATACATTGTATTTATTTATATTGTTGTTGCTTGTTCTCTTTGTGTAACTTTTATCTTTGTAAAAATGAGTGAAATATCATTAAAGCGTAAGCGTTCAGGTAAATTTAGTTCTGAAGATACTGATTTATTACTTGAATTAGTTTTATCCAAAATAACTATTCTTGAAAATAAACAGTCAAATGCAGTCTCGTGGAAAGAAAAATAAAAAGCGTGGATAAATATTGCTGATATTTTTAATAGTAAAACTACAGGATGTGTTGAATAACTAATAAAAAAAATTCACAAATAAGCAATACCACTTGATTTGAAAGTATATAAGTAAAAATTAATTAATTGATAGTCTTCAACATAATTGTTTTTCTTTATTTCTTATCTTTCTATACACTGACTGACAGTTAAAATTTTATTTCGAAGAAAATTTGGCAGTTAAATTAACCTTCAGATAGTATATTTTAAGATACTAAAAGACTGCTTAACTATCAGATAAGTTTAACCGAAAGTTAAATCATATTAACTGACAGATAAATTAGGCTAAAAAACCGGACCTAAATAATTAGTCAAATTAATATTTACCCCCCTCCTAAAAAAAATTTATTTTATTTCCGCCAATGGTTGTATAATAAATTAATATCATAAATTCTGAATTAGGAACTTATTGAAATAAAATCTGAAATTATAAATATAGGTATACAAAAACTATTCTCATATCCCTCTGTATAGGTCACAGAGTGAACACGCGTATGATGTCTGCTTAAATATATAAATGTATCATCAGCCACTACTATATTAACTGAATATGTTTCAGTTTGTATACAAAAAAGCAATTTTAGACACGAAATAAGAACACCCTGCTTCCAGAAAATGTGTACTCATATCCACTGTGCTTGAATAATATGATTATTTTTCTCTTAGTTCCTTATATGCCAAACGATATTATAAAACCGATGAAATTCGATCTCGCTTTTATTGCACCCATGTGTCACAACTCGTAATGTTTCTAAAGTTACTGTTTACGATAGAAGAATAATAGTGTAATAATTGGATAGAACACGCGAATGTTTATAGAGTTTCATTTATGCGTGAGATAATAATATTATCATAGGCGTAGCTAGCAGAGAGGTATAGTATGTCACAGCGCCCATAGCAAAGTCTTCGAATTGTTTTAGTCAAATGCATAAAAATTATAGATTGATGGTTTTGAGTTTGCTATAGACCAAAGGTTCCTAAATTGTGAGTCATAACCCTCCCCCCCCCACGCAGATATCCGGTAAACTGATAAACGGATTTTGTTATTTAGGGTCATTTTGAAATGATTTTAGTATGTAGAAATGCAGTGAAAAGTTTCAAAACTTTAATTCATATATTTACTTCATAAAGGAGCTTTAAAGTCATCTATCGTAAAACGTACTTCATTTCTGAACGGCTGAATTCGTGCATATACAAATCAATAATGTATTACTATTGTAGTAAAATAAATTTTAATTAATTCTACGTAAGTCACAAAAGTTTACATATCGATCTCACCTTGTCACGTGTGTGTGTGTGTGTGTGTTTTTTTTTACTATTATTGTTTCTAACATAATCATATGTCATAATAATTATAATTTATCGCTTTTTTAAAAAAAAGCAGTCTTGCAGTTCCTTTTTTTCACGGTCCACATAAAGGAGTAAAATCTCTTCTGATCGGTGCAGCTACAGCGGCCAACAGGTGTAACGTATATACACAGTAAGTGTGATGAACAGGATAACAAGAGTATTTTTCTTTTTTTTTTTTTCTTTTTTGCAATTATCAGACACAATTCACACAAACAAATCTTATAAATGTTATTATAATATATCGAAACACGATTATAATTACAATTATTTATTAGTGCGGTGCAGTGTTTCGACACACACACACACACACACACACACACATACATATATTATAATATACACACATGCACGTGACTACTACCTACCGTGAATATTATCTGATGTAAAATATACTTTTTGCGATGGTCAATTTATAAAGTTATATATTTTACTGTAAATTTATATTGTATGAGAGAAAACATATAATATGCGTACTGCACAAAACAGGTGTTAAGGAAACTGTAATGTACGTATATTATTATATTATAATATGTACGTACATACATCGCGTACCTGTACGAGCATCTATATAGGCATATTATTAAGTACTGGCTGGCTTCCAACACCGCCGCCGCCTTGCCCATTTCACATGGCCGTATCTAGAATGAATTTTTGGGGAGGGTTTTATTACTTTTTTTTTTCAATGAGAAATTT
>JAIPRM010006088.1:0-19328 GCA_025469315.1 Stegophylla sp. TES_Ste_2020 | reverse complement strand
TTCCTTTGTTCAGAATCGTTTTACTGAAGAAATAATTTATCGTTTCTTTAAAATTTAATACGCCCGTCAAGAGAATACCACCCGTCGTGCGAAGTACACCCATCGTGCGAAGTATGTCCGGCTTTTTAATCATTAGAGCGTTTTAACAATTTAAAGGTTTTGTTTTGCGTGTTAACTTTCCTTCCTCATTTTAATAGCAATCGTAACTATATTATAATTATTCCTTTTCATTAATTTACATCAATGATTACACTTTATTCTCAGTTTAATTAATTCTTAATTAGAGTATACTTACCAACTCTTTCTACATGTGATTTCCTACACTAAAGACATTTTTAAAATTTTTCTGACATTTTAAGATGATGTAAATAAAATAAAACGACAGATCGTATTTAAAGCATAAAAGCAACCGAAAATTTTCCCAACTTAGTGTTTTTAAATTGAAATTAATTTTAGTTTTTGTAAAACTATGACAGTGGTGTATAATAAATTACTATTTAGTGTTTTCTAATCTTGTGTATTAGTGAAATAAAATTAATATTTTACTTTACTTCACATTGAATTGGGTATTTTATATTCAGGTATTGTAAGTTTTACTTATAGGTACTTTATTACTGTCATTAAATTAACATGCGCAGTGTCGGAAAATTAATGACAACGTTCGAATCATATTTCCCAAATAAAAGTGGATAAAGGAATTATTATTATTATTATTTATTATTAATATTTTTTACTTAATTTTTTACAGAAACTATAATGTCACAGCATTGGAAGTTTTACGAATCTATGTCGGTCTCGAAAGACGCGACGACAACGAAAAAAATGATTTGCAATATTCCAGAAACAAATCAATTTTTAAATAAGGAACTGCCGCCGATTGTTCAAGGAAATTATTCGATCAACAATTTGGACACCGACTTCGCTAGTCAGCTGTACGAGGACGATCGATCGCCGTCGAGAAAGAGGCAAATCATGAATAACACGTTGAACGATTATCCGAATGCGAGTAACGAGAGGCAAATGATACAAAAACTGAATAACGCCAATGAAAAAAACTGTGAAGATGAAAATTTTCAATTCTTAATGAGCCTTTTACCTTACTTGCGCGATATTCCGAAACACAGAAAATTGTTAATTCGGACTAAATTGCAAAAAGTGTTCATGGACGAACAGGAAAGATGCAATTTGGATTCGAATCATTGTGCTCCTGACACACAAAGTCCGTCAAGACCACCTCCACCTTATCCTTATCCAAAAACTGATTTTAATTTCGCAGCACCACACGTTCCTGTGAAGAACAAAACGGCGGCCGAGGAACAGTCAAACGATATTATGCGAAGTCCAACTTCTCAAAAATCCTATTCGCAGAACTGCAACGGTCATAATCTAATCGAACACGTTGAGCCGGTATCGTGGACTACATACTGACTATGAATCAGTGACGATTGTGTAATTTGTTCTAAAACGACCGAAAGGGTTAAATTTTTCTCCTAAATACTTTATTATTTTGTTTTCTCCTTGGTTGTATCAGTTATAATTAAACAATCAGCTGATATTCAATCTAAATTTTTATCTTTACTATTAAAGTTCGGTAAAAGTACAAATTATTTTACATTAATGTTAACGTATTAGAAATTAGACATTTGTGTTCCTAAATAACGGATAAATAAAAATGTATATTTTTTGCTAGACATACGAATTTTTATTTTAAACCTTTGTAATACATCACAACACATACAGTAATAATTATCAATTAATTGACACATTTATGATACAGAACTCGAGTTACATGAAGGGATTAGGTACTTAAATTATTTTTCTGTTCATTCATTAAATTTTTTTTAAAAAATATTTATTGTTTACGTATTGGAACAGATGCATTTTACCGAATACATTTTTTTACTATTTTTTCAATCGATAGTCCTTTTTGAGGTACTTATGAATATGTAAAAAAATTCTTTGCACTTACTTATTCACAAAGTTACAGTCATTTTAAAGTTGCGCACTGTACAGATTTCGAGTATGGCGTCAATATGACTAATACAAGGAATTTTTTTTTCTGTTCAATAGTACTACACATGCTGATTATGAATGTATAAAAATGTTGCTCCAATCGTACTTATTTGTGAAGTTACAGATGTTTAAATCCGTACCCGGACGCACAATTTGAAAACAGACTATGGTCTAATAATTTTTCATGTAATATTTATTATTATCATTCAACTAGCAGTGTTATCACTCATTATTTGATCTTAATCATGTATAGTATTATGGCTGTCTCAAGATTTTTCGAAGTTAGGATGCACATGATTTGCGCTCATTTGTTAAAATTACAACTCATTTGCGCACACTAATCCTAAAAACGGATAACTTGTTTGCGCACATAACAAATGTTATATTTTTAGACTTTTAGTTATTATTCACAAGTTACAGTATAAATTAATCGAATTTCTCTGTCTAGACGCATCTTCATCGATCTACATACCTATATTAGATTCAAGAGCTTATCGATAATTATTACCGGTTATTAAATAAAAATGTCTCCACGTTGGATAACAAGTCGAGGGACTTGAATAGATTGAGCGATTCGAAATCAACAAAGAGAATAACGACGTTGCCAAAACAAACGCAGAAACTCTTGATAATTATCTTTATCATATTATATAAATATTTAACTTCCCATTAAAATGAGAAGGAAAATTTGCAGTTGTGCTCGAATTAATGTGCTTAAAATGTACGTAAACGAGTCGTAAAAAGGTAAATGTGTGTAATCGAGTGGTTTCTTCTTTAATATGCTGTGCGTAAACGAGTGGTTCTTTCGACAATAATTTACCAACAACAAAGTTGTATTCACTAGTCAGTCTCGAACGTGTGCGCGAGGGTTACGGCACAGATGCGGTTGACACATTTGCGATCACGACTTTTTTGGTGCCACTTGCGGTCATATGATTTTTTTGTACCTGCGTATCGAAACACTCGCGGTCATATTACGATTTAAGATATAATATATAAGATTATATCTTAAATCGTGGGTCATACTAATCCTACTTATTCATACTAATATTTTTCACAGGACCAATGGCGTATTTGAGGGGAAGACAATGGGTGGATCGCCCCCTTCTTGGGGTTTTTTGTCAACCTGATGGAATATTATACATTTTTAATATTATAAACGACCATTTTTCAAAAAAGAAGAAAAGGACGATTTTAGGTTAAGATTTGAGCAATTTGCAAATTTGTTTTAGGAGCCAAAAATAGATTTATGGGGCTGGCCCGAACGAAAATATGATGTGTAAGGATAATTTAAAATCGTTAGTGGACCTTAGTGGACTCCTTAGTGGACCTTCAGATACACCACTGGTTTGGCTACGATACTATTCACGCTATTTTTTGATCAAAAAAGCAATTTTGTTTCACATTATAAGTCAATTTATCTGATCACTAAAAATTACACTTTAGCAAAAAATCATCGGACGCTGCCAAATGAATACACATATATATTTTTTATGAAGCGTGAATACAGGTTTTCAACACAGCTATTTTATTCGAAGCGATTTAACGGGGACAAGCTAGTCAAAATGTTTATATGTTAGTTTGTTATCTTCTAAATAATTGTTGTGCACGATTTATTGCTGTAATAAATACTAGCATTTCGGCCTGCAACTACATATTTTATGTGAATCACGTAAATATTAAATAAAATGTTTTGTTATTATCGTGTTAAATAAATGAAATTAAATATATTTAGCCATATGATTTTTATAATATCATTGTTTAACTGTTATAAATGAACAAATACATTTTTAACGACTTTTTTTAGTTCATTTTTCAAGATTTTTAAGGCATTTCTAAATTTTTTTACTTCATTTTTTAAAATTTTTAAGGCAATTTGGTATTTTTCTTATTGAGAATTTTGTTTGATTTTTTCGTGTATTAAAATCCCTGTCCTAATCATGAGTATTACTATTGATCAGAAGAGTAAATAAATCGAAAAAAAGTTCTTTGTATTGGCCCCATTGATGTCATTCTCGCAATCAGTACAATGCGCAACTTTCAGATGGCTGTTAACTTTGTAAATAAGTAAGAGCGGAGATTTTCTTTTACATATTTGTAATCAGCACAAAAAACCCATTGAAATAATAGTGTCCGTTAAAGTAAATTTATATCCATGTATTTTATAATATTGTGAAATTGGCAAATAAATTATGGTTCAAAATAAAATTATTTGTTTTTTAACAACGGTTTTAACTGACCATGGGTAAATAATCCAAAATGTTAATTTATTACTATAAGTTACGACTAATATTCTTCTATTCATTAATACTTATATATATATATATATTGAATATGAATATTTATATTTATTGAATATGAATATTTTACGAATTTAGTTACGACCGTAAAAAATTTCCAAGTATCTTTCTTATGCTATACCTACTCAAATCTCGTAGTAATGGCTTAGCTAAAATTTAAAAAATAATTGCAATTCTCAAAACAGTTCATAGTCAAGAATGATAATATGCAATATGAATAATAAATCAATAATCGAACAGCTATCAAAAGATGTTTATTTAAAGCTGATGAATACGAACGGTGTACAGTGATCTGTCATTAAACATTGTCTACATTGTCTCACTCAAGTGCAGGATATTGGATAAATCATTTCTTCAATAAAACGATTCTGAACGAAGGGAAGTTTTTAATATAAGAAAAAAAAAAAATGTCTAAACTTTTTTTTCACATTTTCAAAATTTTCTTGCGCCAAAATCTTTTTTATAGGATTTTCTATCTATGTTTAAATTTTCATAAAATTCTGATCCAAAAATTATGGTTTTCGAGTCATTTTTATCAAATTTTGGGTAGTTTTTTCCAGAAAAAACATTGAAGAATTGAGAAATTCAAAAAATTACCTCTTTAAAGTACAATCTAGAGGCGAATCGGGTTTCAAAAAGTTATTGATCGAAATTTTTGGACAAGTATTACTACACAAAAAGTTGTACACAGAAAAAAATAAAAAAATAAACATCATTGTAAAAACACTAGCTTCTTCACTTCATTCAGAATCTAAAATACTAATTTTAGTCACAGATCATATTTGTATTATTTTTAAAAACCATACAAAGTCTTACCACATTTATAATGTTTTATATTTATGTATTTTGTATTTTAAGTATACTTTTTGTACATATTAAGTGATGTATTTTGCTTTGTGTCTTAACTATATGACAAATATATGAGTAAGATTTTAATTTTGCATTTGATATTGTTTATTTTTCATATATAATTAATTTTTTTATAATAAACAACTGACGATGACGTCTCAACTCTCAAGTATAACTAGTCTAATAGTTAAAAAAAAAAAATAGTTGGTGAAATGTAATAATATTATGGCCATCAACATTAATTATTATACTTTTAAGACGAACATTATGATAAAAGCAAATTAATAAATATTATGATATACAGTAGATATATTATATGAAATCATTGAAGCAAAAAAAAAAAAATTGTTTTGAAGAAAATGATCAGTTATACGTCTCACAAATCTTTATTATCAAATTCTACAATTATGAACAAAGTGATAATTATTTTGACTTCTTATTAAAATTTATAATTCACATCACAATTTTGAAAACATTTATTTAATTATTTTTTATTTTAACGTCCCAAATGAGTAATATATTATTACTACATTCATTAATAATCGTAATATAAATAAATTTGCTATTGTTACAAAGTGTTGAGGGATTTCAAGTTGCTACTATGTGTTCATTTTAAATGTAATGTCGTAATAAAAATCAGTGTAAAAACTAAACCAAGAAGTCGAATTTATGGCGTTAGTTTTAGTTATAATTGACATTCATCCGTTTTTAATCTTATATTAATTAATCATCGAATTGGTACGTTAGTTAAGTACTAAAGTACATTATCTATAGTTTGTACCTTTTGACTTAATTAAAGAAATACCAAACGACAATTATAATATTAATTAACTATTTATTGTTTAAATTATATTACATTTCACAAAAATATTTGAAACAACTGTGTATACCTACTATATAGTAAACGAACATTTCCCCCTTATCCACGTTTAAGTGATCGCACAATCATCCTCCCTCATTTAAAAACATAAGTGAAATTTTTTCCACTTTTAAAAATAAGAATAGAATTTTTCCCTCGAATTATTTTTTAAATTAAAATCAATTAAAAATAAAGAAAGTTTGGTTTTTTCAAAGAAATTAGGCATTTAAATTTTTTTTTGTATTTTTAAAAGAGCTTTTTATAAAATACATATTCCTTAAACTTATAACCTCTGTAATAATTTTTAAAAACAAATCGAGGATAGTTTTCGACTTGAATGTGGAGCGCGACAGGTGCGACATGAGCTTTCGAATGAAGCTCGGGGAGTTTTGCGAAGTGAGTGAATTGAACGTAGCTGCATAATGGAGCTCAACACAATACTTATGTCCTAATGTCCATAATGACTTCTACATATTCTAATCTAAATGAAAGGAAAATGTCCTATTCAAGTGGGAGACGTCTAATCTATGGAGTGAAAATGTCTGACCCACTGCTCAAACGCGGTAAGGAAATATCACTGGAGAAAAATGACCTAAGTTTTTTATAGACATCGTCCTGAAATTTAAAGCAGTAGGGGAAATTTTAATTAAAATCAATTAATACCGACTAAATAATTTCGATATTCACTTTTTAATTTGATATTAAACCATATTCAATGAAAAATTTAACTTCAAAAGTAATGTGTCTGATTTGATCTCGGATTTCTGAATCAGTAGAACAAATATAAAGAATAAGCATAAAATAATATGGTTTTTATTAGATTATATTATTGCGTTATCATAAAAAAAAAAATTACAAGAAGAAATTAATGTTAATTCGTTTGGGTTTAAATCATTGAAATATAATATCGTTAAAAAGTTTTTACTAAATATTATTTTATGAGTCGAGTCGGTAACACGTATTTTGTCAGCGATCCATGAATATTTAAAAATTTAGTAATGGAGATTATCATAATAAAGCAACGAATGCATGAGATGTTTCATTTTATTATTGATTTAATATATTATATATTAAATTAATTAAAATGTCGTATTTGTTCGTTTCTATTTAGAAATATGTTTCATTGAATTAAATTTGGTAATTCAATAATAATTTTTATTCAAGTATTATTATAATAAATGAATACTATATTGTAGTCTTCAGTTATTTCAGTCAATTGAAACAAAATAATGCTTTACATTATACATATATATATATATATAAAACGCATTCCGAAATTATGCAATTATTCTTTTTATAAAAGTGTACAGAAATCACAAAATACATTTTTTATTTTAAACAATAATTCAAGATGAAAATAATTCAAATAAAAATTAAACGTTAAAACATAATAGAAGCCTCCATTATAATATTCACGTAGAATTTACGAGAAGCGACTACAAATTTTCAAAGAAATATCTGAGTGTACAAATTCCCCACGAAGTCGTCCGTTATTCAGAGGTTTCTTTATGCTCGCCAATGGTCGATTACGACGGCACGGCGAGTTGAAAAGTCAACGTTTTGTACGCCCCCTACTAGATTACATTTTATTTTGTTGAAGAGTTCAGGTGCACCACGTACAATTGAGTCTTAGTGATCTAACCAATTATTATTTCCTATGATATATAATATCTTCAGTTACGTCACTTTATATTTTACGGTGCATACGAGTCGCCTCCCAAATCCAGGTGGTACACTTTTCTTCACTCGAATCATCTACGGGTATTACAAAGGTAATTCAAGTACCCTTATACGTATGTATGTAATCGAATTACTTACCATACACAATCAAACATCGATAATGTGAAGCATAAATATCGATATTTGTCTTCATTAGAAACTATAATGATTATTCAATAATTAAGACATAGGTCATAGACTATACTATGTACCTATATAGCATACATACATAGTTATTGTATATAATTATTATTTTGTTTCGATACACCGTAATATTTATAAATTTCTACATATATTAAAAATAATGCAAAGCGGTACTAAAATATTAATAATATGGTCTTCTACAAAATAAATTTCATTGATAATTTAACCAAGCAATTAAATATGAATATAATTATTCAAATATCTTACGTAAAAACATAAGCATTACATTTAAACCGAGAAAAACATAGTTAATTTTATTTTTCAATAAATTGTATAAATTTTAAGACATATTATTTGTATATGACAATGAATTAAGTAATTTTAGAATTACATCTAATTTTTTTAGGCATTTTTTCTCATGCCCGATGAGTGCATTTTGTGTTTGAATAATATATTTATTCATTTTATGTTTGTGTGTGTGTGTGTGTGTGTGTGTTAAGTAGTTTTAGTAATGAAGTACTTAGTTATTTCGATTAATTTAGCATTTTTTCGGAGACGATTCGAGTTAATTGTATATTTAAAACTGGGAGACGATTCAAACAACTTTTTTGATGAGAAAATGATATATGTGATGGCTATACCCTATGGCCGATATCCATACAAAAGAATTGGCGAATTGTGTTCATGCGGTTTCAATTAATCATCCTTTCAAAGATGGTTGGCTACGTTCGGCGCCACTGTTGTACAGGTATACTGACAATCCCCATTGTTATACGCTACCTATGTAATCAGATAAAATGGTGGTATGCTGCTCCTAAGATACATAATAATATAATCAATTGTGTTTGTAAATATTATTACACTTTACAATTACAGATGGACCGTCCTCCAATTGGATATATTTAAAATACTAATTATACTTATAGCACTAATTCACGGTTTTTTATAATAACAATTATTTTTTTTAAGAAATGTACCTAATATTACAATCGTTTGATATCAGCTATTATAATGTTGAATTCTTCAGTTAATACGAAACTGTGAAGATTATATTTCTTAACCAATCAATTTATATGACAGTATAACCTAATCATTCATTTAATATATAACAAAAATATGAACGAATTCAATTTTTCAGCAGTTTTTCCTTGTTTTGAAAAAGAGGATTTTGAAATATTCCTACTCTAAAGTATCACCGGGAACCGATTTCTGATCTAAAAAGTTATTGTATGAAACTTTTGTACAAGAATTTCTGTATGAAAATCAAGTTCCATTAAAATAAAATAAATAAATAAAAATCATTATAAAAGCTTTACCCAGAACCTAAAGTTTGAAATTTAATAAAATTTAATTCATCATATAGATAGCCACATAGAGTATTTTGATTTCTCAAATCAGTTGTTATTGTTAACGCGTTAGACAAGTAAGATTCTTAAATAAACGTCAATACTAAATTTTGTATTCTATGTTTGTTGAAAGTAAATCAGCAGAAGTACCGACAATTTAATTAATAATTGTACCTAGTGATATATGTTAATCCAAATATACAGATGGGTTTTGGATATTAATTTTATGTATATTCAATTTAGTATTTCATATTAAAAAAGTCGAACATACTTCGCACGATGGGTGTAGTTCGCACGACGGGTGGAATTGTCTTGACGGGCGTATTACATTTTAAAGAAACGATAAATCATTTCTTCAGTAAAACGATTCTGAATGAAGGAAGTTAATTATATAAGAAAAAAAAAATTTTTTCGAAAAATGTCCAAAATTTTTTTTCACATTTTCAAAATTTTCTTACGTCAAAATCTTTTTTATAGAATTTTCTATCTACGTTTAAATTTTCATAAAATTCGGATCAAAAAATGATGGTTTCCGAGTCGTTTTTGTTAAATTTTGGGTAGTTTTTTCCAAAAAAATAATTGAAGAATTGAGAAATTCAAAAAATGACCTCTCTAAAGTACAATCTAGAGACAAATCCGGTTTCAAAAAGTTATTGATCGAAACTTTTGGACAAGTATTTCTATACGAAAAGTTGTACACAGAAAAAAAAAATAAAAAAAATAAATAAACATCATTGTAAAAATACTAGCTTCTTCACTTCATTCAGAATCTAAAAATTAAGTATTAAAATTATATTAATTATTTATACATAATTTATACAATATTTATACATTTATACATTCATGTAAAATCATAATTTCATGGTATTTTAATTTTTTTTACAATTCATAAAAAATATTTTTAAAATTTTTTTTTTTTAATTTAAATAAACAAATGCTCTTGTTTTTTCACCAATATTTTTTTCCTTTTTTCAAATAATAGTAGAGTATAAAACTGGCCGAGTAAAAAATTACTACCTATTTAAGATTATGAACGAAGAGATGAAGCTAGTGATTTTACAATGATGTTTATTTTTTTAAAATTTTTTTTTTTCCATGAAAACTTTTTCGTATAGAAATACTTGTCCAAAAGTCTCGATCAGCAACTTTTTAAAACTGGATTTTACTCTAGTTGGTACTTTAGAGAGGACTTTTTTTAAGTTTTTCAATTCTTAATTTTTTTTTATTTGAAAAAAGTACCCAAAATTTGACAAAAAAAACTAGGAAACTATTATTTTTTGATCGAAGCTTTTTGAAAATTTAAACATATATAGACAATAATATGAGAAAAATTTCGGCAGAAGAAAATTTTAAAAATCTAAAAAAAAAATTAATGGACATTTTCCTAAAACTTTTTTTCTCATTTATTATTTTTTCCTTTTCTTTATTTATTCGATAAAAAAAGCATAGGCATGTCTAGACCTTTTTCGTAGGGGGTGCAAATAAATCTATAAACTATATATATATAATTCATAATCATTGAACAGGTCATCTGTGCATTAATACCAGTCTTTCGTTTAATTAATATATTGGGCTTGACATTCTAGATCAGCCTATGGACCACCAACAAATTTAAAAGTTAATATAAAATTCTTGATTAAGACTACCTATATGAGATATTTTTAAAACAAAATTAATAAGCCATTTTGCGTATAATATTTTTTTTTGGCAAACAAGTACGTAAAAATTCGGCATTTTGGAATTTTAAAGCTATAAATATACTCTTTTGGTTGACGCTCAAAAAAACATTTGTTGTAGTTCAAAAATTAAATATTTAATTATTTTTCTTCATCTTTAATAATATTCGAATAAAATATATACGAATTTTCAATTCGTTTTCGACTCGAGAAAAATATAAATTATCTTTATTAAACGAGAGCTAACTAAATGGAATCACATAAACGACAAATCTGAGCCAATTTTATATGTATCTAGTACCGGATAGGAATGGTATCAGATTACCGAGTTTTAGTGTTTTAGCTGACTTAAAATGAGTTGTTAACCCTCTGAAATAAATATTTTAATGTACCTTAGAGTACCGTATAATACTATTACTTATATAAGTAATCTTCCAAGTTTCAGATTGAGATCTGATAGTTTTTGCACGTACTATACGATCAACCCCAATGTCATACGACTCACTAAGTTTAACTTTGTAACCCACTTGGCCTATCTGGGCCTGTAGATCTATCATTACGCTTACACTGTAAGTATCCTGATTTTTATGAAGAAGTAAATAAAGACTAAATATATTAGTTTCATTTTTAACAACTTATTTATTTAAATTCACATTTTTGGTCTTAATAATAGTTAAACTCAAATCAAGAAATTAACTTAATATTGAACACAATGAGTGATTCACTTTCAGAATCCATAAAAGCACGAATTGGTTGATAAAACAACATCCAAGATCAAGGAAATCATAAAATTTTAATTCAATAACGATTAATTGTAAATAATGATTTTTATTCCATTTGAAAATAGCATTGATAAAAAAAATAAACAAATGTACTCAATAATATTAAATAATTTTAAAGCAAAAAGAAATTGCCTATTTTTAATCAATGTATACTTAACAGTATTTCATCGGCGTAATTAGGGAGGGATAGGAGGGGCTTAGCCTCTTTAAAAATGTTTTTAGTTTCTGTTGAAATTAAAAAATATATAATTATGATATTATGTTATATTATCATATTTATGTTTGAAACCAACATGTGATTATTGTTATAGAACAAGTTATAAAATATAAACGTATTACGTCTAATACATACGTATGTACACTAGGGTGGTCCTTAAAAATGAACTGTGAAAATGTATTAATTATACAACCTAAATTGCTTCGAATACTTATAAAAATGATGTATAAAAAGTTTTAGGAGGATCGGACAATATTAACCCATGCCACAAAAGGGTTAAAGTTGCATATCCCTATTTTTTTAGAAAAGAACTTAGTATTCTATGTTTTTCAAACATAGCACAAGTAATAATAATTGTATCGAAAAAAGTTTAAGAATAAGAACATAATTTGTTTAAAAAAACATTTCTTGTATATTTGAATCTTATACATTTTTCCATAAAACTAATGTTTAAAAAAAAAATGACATATATTTTTAATAATATTGTAAAGAAATATGTAATAACAATTATTTAAAAAAACAATTATAATTTTATTAATGTTTATATTCAAAAATTCATTTTTTTTTTTAAACTATTTATCTAAAATAGAATTTTTCCTGAAGTCTGGGTATTTACTGCGATAATCACACACATCTTGGAACAAATATTGTTTTTGAGTTTTATCATGGGTAATTTTTTAATTATATTCCTCTATAAATTTAACTCCTCTTTCAGCTATATCATTCATTACAATTATGTTGGTGACAATGGCAGTAGATTTTTTAAAATTTTCATCATTGTCCCATTTTGAAGGACCCAGCGTTAGAAAGTTAGTATTTATTTTGAAACGTTTGAAGAATTACATATTTGCACAAATAAAATCTTCAAGGCCTTTATTTAACATCCCAATAGAGTCTTTTGGGTTCAAAACATATCGGTTTATATTATCTTCTTCTGTACAGATCTTAAGAGCTAATATCATTTTACTTTTTGTATCTTTTAGTACGTCTAGATCGAAAAATGATAACGCAGCTGCCTCTGGTGATAAATACTACAAATGTCCACGCATTTTTTTAATCGTAATTTCAGATATACTTTTATCAATAGATTGATATCTTTTTAAATCTTTTAAAAATGTTAGATCTTGGTAATGTACACTCGAAGCCAGAAGTGCAACAAACCAGGCTTTTATGTATAATTGAAATATGAAGACACATAAACTAGAAATAGATGTTTCATCTTTCTGTTTTAAACGAAATTGATTTCAGAATAAAAATATTTTTAAACAGTATATAGCCTTTGCCATCCATCTGGCATGATGGTTGGCTCCGGGTACTCTAAAAGAAATTCCTCGAGGGGGCACTTCCCCAAGAAAAATAACCGTCAATTCTAAGAATAATAATTCTCTATAATCTTCTCTTGGATGTTTGATTTGTAAATAATTAACTGCAAAATTAATTACACCAGAACACACATCAGTCACATTTTTTTGTATATATTCATTTATAATGTCAGGTTCAAATTTTTCAATATTCAGGTTTCCCCAATATTGTTGAAACTTTGTAAATATTGGTATGTCTTGACCAGAGGTTGAACATAATTTTGATTCAATAGCACTTTTTAAAACTAACTCATAGATATGGTGACGACATGGTAAGTATAAAATATTACGCTTTATGTAATTTTCTAATAAAATACAAAAACCTTTAATTTGGCGAGTGTTTGAAGCCATAGTATCATAGCAAAAAGCTTGAACATTTTCTGTGATACACCAATCATTGAGAATATGAAAAATTGCATCTACTTGGTTGATCCCTGTTCCACTATCAATAGCTGGGACTCCAAGTAATTGATCATTACCATTACAAAAAATTACAATGGGAAGTCTATCAACATTTTTTTCCCCCGTTAATGCAGGTAATAGCTTTCCATCCCAGTGATGAATAACTGCATCATCGGTTGAAAGTTTATATTCTTTAAGGATTTTCTCTATGTGCTATTTTCGAAAACGTAAATGTGTATTTGGAATTGATTTATAATTTATTTATTAACATCCTCACCTTATGCTTCTGCTGTTGAAATTAAAATGTGAACTGAATTTCTGTCGCTAAGCTTGCATTTATCAAATTTACTTGGTATTTTGAATGTCATTTTATAACTAAAAATATTTTACCAATGGTCTAATGTTAATATATACTTTTCGATATTATAAATAATAACATTTTTGTTATTTTACATTTTTAAATGTGTTTTTTGCTTTTTTTCCTTACATATTTTAAGTTTTTTTTTTTTCAAATTTTGTACAATAATTATATTTAAAATATAATTTTCTAGATAAATATTAAGTTTATGAAAAAATGTTCAAGCTTATAAATTATGTAAAATACTTTTCTAAACAAATCATGTATTATCATTTTTATTATAGTATGATTATTTAGTATACTATGCTTAAAATCCAAGAAAAATATGCTATTTTCTTAAAAAAAAATATATATAGGCAACTTCAACTCTTTTGTGGCACGGGTTAACTTTATTCAATTCACTTGAAACTTCTAGTACATCATTTTTAAGTATATTTAAATAATATTAAAAAGTATAATTTAAGAAAAGACAGAATTAAAAATTCATACTTTATAGATTAGGACCACCCTAATGCATATAAAGAGCTGAAAATATAATATAAACACACACACACACACACACTAATATATATATATGTTTAACAAATGGTACTTAAAAAATCTTATTTTGTTATGACATGAAATTAAAATTATCTTAGCTTAAATTTTCTTAATATATTAATCCAGAATATATGGATTGGCGTTACTTGTCCACCGTCGACGAAAACTGGTGGCCGCCTATGTCGTTTCTAAATATGAATATACTTAAGTATTATTCTTATAATATAAGAATAATACTTAAGTATTATTATTAATAATGTACCTTTCTTTTATAATATGATACTCGTAGTTACATAAAAAAAAATTGTCGATAGAAAATTGACAGGAGGGGCACGTGCTCCTGTGCACCTCCCCTGAATCCGCCAGTGGCTAGGGGTAAAATTAAATAGTTAGCCGCCTCTATCCTAAAAAAAAGTCATTTCTGTATCACTTCTACTACAAAATCATCATAAAAATATTGAACAGATTTGATGAATATCATGATGTTTATTTTATTTTTCTTCCTCTGTGAACACTTTCGTATAGAAAGACTCTTCCAAAAGTTTCGATCAGTTACTTTATAGATCCAAAATCGAACCCAGATGTTACTTTAAAGAGGACATTTTTCAAATTTCTCAATATTTTTTTTAATAATGCGAAAAAACTGAAAAAAAATTGACAAAATATGCAATTCGCTGATTTCAGCGTCTAAGCCCCACTCCCCCCAAAAGACCCAGATTTTGCATAAGTTTAATGTTCTTTGGGATGCTAAATCAATCACATAAACATTATAGCCTGCCCCCACATTTTTATCCTGATTGCGTCAATGAGTCTACAGTCCACAAAGAATTTAATATTTTAAAATTATCCCCCCCTCCTTACCCTTTTGATGCATAATATTCCTTTTATACTTATCATTACCGTTATTTGCTTGACTTAAAGTTTTTAGTTCTGGGAGGGATCCAGCACCCTTGGACCACCCCCGTAAATACGCCATTGATTTTACTTGTAGATTTTAAAAAATTAACAAAAGCAGTATTTTACATTATTATAATAAGATACTAATAACAGAAAAAATAAAATTATAATCTACCCCGACTAACCTTCGTCTACAGGCAGTAAAATAAAAATATCACTATTTATTTTCTAATAGTTTCATAAAAGTACTAATCATTTTTTTACTTATTGAGAGTATTGAAAATGTTAATGTGAAAAAAAAAAAAAAACTCATAAATAGTTATAAAATAAAAATAAAAATTAACTGATTATTTCAAATTTGACTAGCCTTCGTCATAATGAGATAATAATAAAAAATATAAAATAATCAAACGAAATATGATCTCAATAAATGTCTGAAGTTTGATATGAGATCCGCATCTGTTGAAATATGGGTTTTCGTTCTTCTTTTACGAAAAAAGACTTCGAGAACGTGTTCTCTAGATGGACCAGGAGGAAGATCCATATATTGACATTTAAATAAAAATAATATATTATTTACCAAAATCATGGCCCATTTCCCAAGCAATTTTTTATTCGTATAGTATATTATTGGAGAATAACAAAATACAGTTCAAATTTCCAAGTATAGGTTTGTGAGACAAAAATCTCTCATTTGATTGATAAGAAAAATGATAATATAAATGGAATGAACAAAAAAAAATTCTATAATAATTTTCTGGCAAATTTTTACTTATTAGCTGTAAAAGAAATAGGAACACATAATTTTTAATAGTAAACCCACATTCGACTAGCGTTTTAGATATTTATACATTACACAAATATCATATTTATAACGCGAATAATTATAAATACAACATTTCAACTATATTGATTTTACGTAGGTATTTTTAAAGATGATTTGTTCTTAAAGTTACTATGACACACTGAGCACATGAAATAATTTATTTCTTCGTCTGATTTCTGTCTGAAATTGAAAAATGTACTCATACATTTATAACCTCCAACTCATTAAATATTGTGAATCGTTTTAATTTATTTTAGAAACATAGACACTTGAAGTGTGTATCAATAATTATAAGTTTTATTAAAAAAAAAAACTTACCCATTGGTCATTGGCAAAGCCAGGTTATGGGAGGGAGGGTTGATAATTGATATGTATTCAAAAATGCTTTGAACCCAAGTAATTAATTCTGGTTAGGATTAAATGAAAATTTAGTGGTATTTTAGTTCATTAAATTTTCATGGTTACATTTATTCGGGTTGATTATGATTTATGGTTAATTCGGGTGTTAAAAAAAAGCCGGACATATTTCGTACGACAGGTGGGATTCTCTTGACAGGTATATTGAACTTTAAAGAAACGATAAATCATTTCTTCATTAAAACAATTCTAGAAGAGGGAGGGAAGTTAATAACATAAAAAATAAATGAGAAAAAAAAATGTCCAAAATTTTTCAGGTTTTCAAAATCTTTATTATTAATCAATTAACTAACATTATTATTGTTTGATATTCATAAAAGTAAAGAAAAATCTAATCAAAAAATTCCTTCGTGTACCACCTACAACCTTTCCGCGTACCACGGGCTGGGAACTCATGAGATAGTACATTACAGTATTTCTACAAATTATAATAAAACAAAAGCCGGACATACTTCGCACGACGGGTGGGTTTCTCTTGACGGGTATATTGAATTTTAAAGAAACGATAAATCGTTTCTTCAATAAAATAATTCTGAACAAAGGAAGTTAATAACATAAAAAAATGTTAGAAAAATTTCCAAATTTTTTTTTTTACATTATCAAAAATTTCTTATATGATTATCTATCTATGTTTAAATTTTCATATAGTTCGGATCAAAAAATGTTGGTTTCCGAGTCGTTTTTGTCAAATTTTGGGTAATTTTTTCCAAAAAAAAAAAAATTAAAAATTGAGAAATTCAAAAAATGATCTCTTTAAAGTAAAATCTAGAGGCAAATCCGGTTTCAAAAAGTTACTGATCGAAATTTTTGGACAATTATTTCCATCCGAAAAGTTGTTCACAGAAAAAATAAAAATAAACATCTTTGTAAAAACACTAGCTTCTTCACTTCGTTCAGAATCTAAAATAGGTGGAAAAAATGACACGGCGCGGAATAAAATCGAATAAAAATCGGCCAGATAGCCAAGGACATATGAAGAAAATTTTTTTTATGTAATAAAGATTTGATCGTTTTTTTTTTTCGAAGGAATGATTTATCGTTTATTTAAAATTAAATACATCCACAATGAGCTCCACACCTGACGTGTGAAGAATACCCATCGTGCGAAGTATTTACGGCTTTTTTTATTTATTTTCAATTTTACGGAAATTCTGGTGAATGCACATTTTGTCAATTTTTTGACAAGTTTTCCACGTTTTTGGAAAAAGTATTAAGAAAATTATTGAAAAATGGTCTCTTTAAAGTACCATATGGGTGTGATTCCAAATGTATAGAATTACATATCGAAATTACTGGACGAGTATTTCTATACGAAAAAGTATTTCCAGAAAGAGAGAAAAAAAAATGAATAAACATCATTATAAAATCATAAATATCTTCGCTTTGCTCAGAATCAAAATTATAATTTTCGAGACTTATTTGTCAAATTTTTGGTAAATTTTTGTAGGTTTGGGTTTTTAACCAGTCAAATTCTTTTCGGTCAACTGGAACGGCTTATTGATCATATTTAACAGGACAAAAATCTCTAAATCTCTATTTGATTTTTTGATAATAATTATTCATATCTCGAATCTAGCTTTAGTTTATACTTTACTATTATTTTATTGGAACATTCTAGAACTAAGTATATTTAATATATTTCAATATTTCAATATAAATTGTTAAAAACAAACAAAAATTTACAAAAAAAAAAAAAAATTAATAAATAAAAAAATAGTCAATAAACTGGTCAAATTCTATTTCACTTGTATCAATTGACAACATTTTGACCGATCAGTTGAGACGTCTTAATTCGACCGACAACTTTTGCAATTTTAAAAGTAACAAAATGAGAATTTTGAAAGATATCCTCTCTAAAGTAGTACCATCTTGAAGCAACTCCGGTTTTAAAAAGTTTCTGTTTAAAACTACTTTTGGACAAGTACCTATTTCTATACAAAAATGTGCACGTATATAAAAAACTAAAAAATAAACATTGTAAAAACAAAAATTTACTGACGATTTTAATTGTATTATTAATTATTTTATTTATTAAAATTATAAGACATAATATTACGTTCAAACGTACTTGTATTTCGAGTTCATTTAAATAAAAGTAAATTATACTCTACAATATTATTAAAATTACTAATATTTATTATGTTTTAAACTTTTTTTTTTTTTTTTATATCAAATGATCGCAATATTTCACATGTAAAACCTTTGTGAGATACACATTTTTTATAAAACACTTCGCACCATGGGTATTCTTCGATCTTCCGGTGAAATTCTCATATTGTTGATTTTAAAAGAAATAATATATTATTTCTTCAATAAAGTGATTCCGAGAGGAACTTCAAGTAATACATAATAATATTTGTCAGTCTTATAAATAAAGGAACTGAAAAAAACAATTTAGTAAAAAAAAATTGCCATATAAAAACTGTGATAAAGCAAAACAACTGAGAACACACAAAAAAAAAATTGATGGAAATAATATAGCCAGAAAAAAATTAATACAGTGAGTTCCGCTTAATGTGATCACTTTGGTGCAGGTCATTTTGATTCTATTAACCGGTTGATTCTAAAAAGCATTACAACAATTTTTTTTATAATTCAATCTTTTAATACAATTATTTATTT
>JAIPRM010006087.1:0-19328 GCA_025469315.1 Stegophylla sp. TES_Ste_2020 | reverse complement strand
GTATACATATATATATATATATATATATATAATATATATATTTTGTTTATTTGTTTCGAATTTTATTGTGTACATTATTTTATCGAAGTAAAAATTATCATGTAATCATTAAACACCAAAACTAGTAGTTAATAATGAAATCATTGCCTAACACTCGTCTATGTTCTTAAATCATATTTATTGTAATAAATACTAATATCGAGTCGTATTTATTCGAAGTAAACTATTTGTTTAAACTAGTGGTGTGAAATTTACCGGTAAAATGAGTTTAAATAAATGAAAAACTTGGTGATTTGGTAAATTCATGTAGCCATAATTTGACTTGTCACCTGTTCAAAATCGTTATTATAAAAGTACTTCATACATACATATTAATATAAATGTTTTTCTTATTCGTAAAATAATTTGTAGAAAAGAAAACACATCTTTATTTTGTTCATAGTAATATATAACTAACATATACAGTGTATTATACACTATTATTGTTTTGTTCAGAACAGAAAATAATTTGTCAAACAAGCATATGAATATATGTCTTCGACATAAACATATATTAAGTTTTTATTAATAACCCTTTTTTCTTCGCTGAACCTTTAAAAAATATATAAAGAACTCGATAAAAATTATTGGTTATAAAAGCGACAAAAACATTTAAAACGAGAGGATCAGTCGATTTTAACAGCGGTAAAAAAATTTGGTTGTTAAAGAAATATTGTAAAATGTACGTATATTCCTTTTTTCATGGATGATTTTAGAGAAGAGCAAATCTAGGCATTTTTCTCCCCTCTCCCTCAGGGTAATTTTTTTTAAACTCACAATTATGATCCCAATATATTAAATATACTTTTGGAAAAATCAACAAAATTCACAGTTTTGAATAACAAAATTATTTCATATTAACTAGCTTCTTCGCTCCACTTAGAATCTAAAAGTGTACATTGTTTTTTTTTTCTTATTGAAAAAGAAAAATCGAGGGAAAAATAATAAAAACAACATGCTATTGTGATTAAGTATATGAAATATATTATAACTCACAAAATACATTTTTTAGTATATTAATACATTGTATTTTAGTATTACAATAGACAATGCAAGCTTACGTTCAGTTACAGAAAATTGATTTAATATATCTTGTAAAAATTTTTACATTTTTACAGGGCAGGGTCAGCCATCTCTAAAAAAAAAAAAAATCTTTTATAATATAACATTTTTCTTCTTCATAACTTATTTCATTTATTATATGTAAATTAATCAAAACTATAATATTTTATTTAAAATAATTTTTGAGGGAAAAATTAATTTATTTTATAGGGAGGGGATAAGCCCCCTCCCTAGACCAGCCAGTTATGCCTATGCTTTTAAACATGAATTTATATACGAAAAAGTGTTTCAAAAAAAAATAAATAAATAAAAAAGAAAGAAATAAACATATTTTTTAAATCACTAGCTTCTTCGCTTAATAAACACTAAATACTTTTTACATTGTTTTCTATAAGACAGAGTCAATAGAATTATGGCTTTTATTATTTGAGAATTTCGTTTCAACGCTTATGTCGGTACCTATATAAATTATAATTTATGTAACGCGTACCTATCATAATTATTATTATATGGTAAAACACATATATATTTTTGGGAAATCTGAAATCTGAAATATCGAATTGAACTCTATACCCAAACGAACAAATAATGTGGGTAATAGTGCGTGGCTGACGAGTACGCGTATTAACGTAATGAATTATTCGTTCTGTATAAGCCGACGGGAATTAGCCTGTTTTGCCGATCGCACACTATATATATATATATATATATGTATATATAGGAGGAGGAAAACGCATTTGAATAAATCTATTAAAAAAAAAAAAAAGCGTATTAAACGCCAATTATTCATCGTTGCTATTGACTTCTCTCTGCGGTTGAAATGGGTTCGGATGCGATCGATTTTTAAACACCGTTTTGATCCAGAGAGACAGCGGTTTCCGACCGTTCGGCAAAAATTAGACGATAAACTATCGAATTATGCGTTTAAACGTTATGAATGTTCATGTGAACGAGTATTGTAACCAAATCCGTACGAATACATTACGCATAAGTATGCAAAGTAGTAAGTTTAGTACCTATACGAGTAAATCTTATGTCAATGTTAATTAACACGTGTATTAATATTCACACGGGTAAATAATGAGATTTTTTCCAGAATTTTGTCGCGAGGAGTAAATAACTGTATGTAAATAAAGAACATATGTCATCACTTTAAGGTTAACCCAATTGCATGTTCACTAAAAACTAAATTATATTTTGAGAAAAACGTGTAGACTTGTAGAAAATTTTAAAGGTTCTTCGTAATTTATCCACTTTTTTCCTCACGCGATAATTGTTATAAATGTTCTTGATTAAATCGAAAAATTAATTTTCAAATTTACCAACTGAAAGGAATATATAGAAAAGAGGATAATTCATATTCAATTATAATCTTTTTACTTGATATAAATCGGTTATAATAAAACTAATAAAAACTAGGAATAAAACGTTTTTTGATAATCAACGTTTTTTTTGAGTGCTATTATTTTTCAAATGCTAAATAAATACGAAATAATTTGAAACATTTAATAGTTATAATTATCGGTAATAATAATAATAATAAAAAATATTATTTATAATAATTAATAATTAATATTTCACATATTTTTATAAAAACAAAAATAGATTTTTTTCAATTAATAAAATATTTATTCTAATTCATATAAATTTAACGAACTGTATACTAGTTTTCATATTATTGAAAAAATATTTTTAGATTTTCCCTTGACGTTCACTTCAATTCGACAAATAGTTAACAAATTTTGCTTAATATTTTTGTTTCTTTGGAAAAAACCATGACGTTATTGAATACCTATACTGTTTTGTACATCAAAACAACACATTTTTGAAAAATTTTATATAGCAATACGTTTATTGGTATTTCTCTTGATGAAGTACCGTTTAAATACCCTCTAAATGTTGAATAAGATGATTAACATTTTACTGTCGAATTATGTGTTTAAATGTTCATAATTGTACATAAAATATGAGCGTTGTAATTTAACCCATATGAATACATTATGTGAGAGACGTTTAAACTACAATAGTAAATTTAAGGTAAAATCTGTTTACAACACTGGTGTCGAGTTGAATTAAATGTCAATCGTTTTCAACATTGAGTCCACTTCTACACCCATTTTTCAAATAAAGTTTCAAAATATGTTGCCCGGTGTTTTTGAAAAGTTAATAAGTAGTTTTTGCAATTTTTTTAATTTCGGAACCGCTAATCAACTTGAAACAATAAAAAAAAATATGAGACTCTGTATTATCCATGACATTCTGGGAAATATTACTTCTTTTGTGAATTAAGTGGAATGTTTGGTCGATTGCAAAATTAAGTAAACACATGTGATAGGCACTGAAAATGGAAAACATTAAAAATAAAATGAATTTAGTGAAAATAAAACATAATTTATATATTATATGTATATGTGTACATTAATAGTTGATGCGCCAAATGCTGTCTTGCCTATAAAGAATTTTTATTTCCCAATGTTAAACGAATAAGCTTGAATATTCCGTACTGAAATAGATAGATGAAACACTCTATTAGCCAAAAGTTGAATTATAGTCCTCCGTTCAGTAGTTATGAGTACATAGCTATACATACATATATATAGTCAGACAGAAATTCATTCACTTGCATATTATATTATGATTTTAAATCATTTTAAGTTGCCATGGTTACCATCAACATAAATATGTAATTGGTTTCTATAAAAATTTTCGCAAACATTATTTATAGCAACCGACTAAACAATATTTCACGTAGTAGTGCACTCAAACATAATGAACATTTACGCGAACCGCCCTCACAAAAAAAGTTATACTTAAAAAAAAAAAAAAAACTGGGTTTAAATCGTATAATAACTACGATTTTCTTTTTTGAGATTTGCATAATATTATAAAGATAAATAAATTATTATATAAACTCGTATACAATATCATGCAGGATGTAATACGAGTCAAAATCACTTTCAAAAAATAGATATAGCTCTATACGGTCTATCGTGATGGCATCTTTAGAAGTACTTTTTTATTTATTATTATTATTATTATTTTTTGCAGAACAATCACGGGAGTTAAATTAGAAATCCATCATTAACATTATGAATAGTATTCTAAATATATTTTTTGTGTAAACTGAATTATGACATATATAATTTATTTACTCTGAAAACTTTTTTTTTCTTAATAATTAAGACCTTTCATTGCACTTATAATAAATTGTTTATTAGTTCATATTAAAATTATAAAAAAAGTCAATAATGACTAAGAAAGTAGATTTATATGAAATTAATCGTGTTTATCATATTAAGGGAATTGGAAGTGACGATTTTCTTGTTCTGTCTTTCACGCATAACATAGCAATTTAAATGTATCTTTTGTCTACCTTACCGATAAAACTAATAATACATTAAGACTTCTGAAAACTGATTTGAATTCGTTACTATGTCTGCTTGAGATCGATGAGATTTCTGAAATTCATTCAATAATTTATATATGATTTATATATTCTAAAATTTAAAATTTCAGACATTTAATATTCGAAATTAGAATTAAAAATCTTAAAATCTGGCCTGATCGATCTCAAGTAGACATAATAAAGAATTTAAATCAGTTTTTAGAATCGTATTATTTTGTTAATCGATAGGATTGACTAAAGATACATCTAAATTGCTGTATTACATGTGTGAAAGACAAAAATAGAAAGTCTTCGCTTTTAATCCCGTTATATGTATTTGAAATCTAATGATAAATTTAATGTAAATGGCCCAAAACACTCAAATAGTTCTTGTTGAAAAAATAGACTTTATTTTAAGTACATGTTTTGAACTCTCTTTTATATTTGTAATTTTTTGACGCTAGATTTACTTTAAACTCATATTTTCACGAAATATATTTTCAACCATACGAATTTGTCAAAGTTCTTGAATAAAATATCTAATTAGACATTATCATTTGAGGATACCTCATTTAAAATTTAATTTACGTGAAATGAAGTTTTGAAACAAATTTCCGGCGCGATCGAAGTCGTTAGACACAAAAGGTTACCTACTCGTTATCGGAAGTGACAAGAAAAATAATTAAAGCGTTAATACTACAAGTATAAAATGTAAAACGGCATTCAAAATACACATATTTTTGTAAACTGAACACGTTAATGGTGGGGAAACAACGAGCTGATTAAAATTAATCTAATCTGTCAGCTATAAATTAGAAAATCGATTGTTTTAAAAAAAAAATTACAACAATGTTACGTTGCTCGGAATAATATTTTTACATTTTAAAGCAAGTCGATATTTTTAATGCGTATTTTTTAAAACAAATACATTAATTAGTAACATATTTTCAATGATTATAAAAGCCTATTTTATACATGCATATTATATCGTATCCGTTCTCTCCTAATTATGTACTACTATACCGACCGCCGCCGACACATTCGCTCCAGAGTAACAGGCGTAAGTACGTTATTTTTTCCCTCGGCAACGCGCTCGGAAACTACGTTTAATTAGTGTGTGTGTGTACAGATAAAAAATCGCGAGTATTAGGAACGCACTTTTCAAATTGAATATTATATCGATCACACAAAATTGTACAGGATGTGTGAAACATAAAAATCGATTAATTAAAAAAAAATATATTATTTCGATAAAAATAAAATAAATACGTGTTATTCCAGTTCATTCTAAATATAATTTTACTAAAAAAAAAAAAGGTCTTTGAACTAAGTTCTTTAAGTATCGTTTTAAATAAGGAAATAAATATGGTTTCTCCATAGTGTACTGTAGAAATTAGTGTTGCCGAAATTAGTATCGTGATAGACGAATAATCGCGATAGAAGACGATGCGATTTGCTTTCGATAATAACCATTATACTTGCGATAATATCGTGAAATACAGAAAAAAATTTATTTTTGGTCTGATATAAATTTTTCCTCTGATACAAATCGTTTAAGGCTTTAATTTCGATAGTATTTAAGAGAACATTAATAAGCGATTAAAAAGGGTGCCATATCATAAGAGAAATTTTTAATTTTTAGTCAGTGCTACTTTATTTCTTCTCGGAGGGAATTCTTCCTATTAAAAATAGCTCAATAAAAGTCAATAATAATTTATTGGTGATTGGAACACTAAATTTTTGACAAATTTTTATAAACATAATTCATAAACACTTAGATGACAAATTAAAAAAATGTGTAGTTAGCAACTAACTAACTAAGTATTATCAAATTGTACCCATTGAATAAAGTTTTAAATCATAAACAAAGTTTTTGCATTTAAAAATGTATTTTGATTATTCAAGGCAAATATTTTAGAAAAATTACTGAATTAAAAAATAGTTAAGTATAATAAGTTTAGTAATATTTTCAAATTAAATTTTTTGAGCTTCATTACAACAATTCCAAAATGTATAAACTAATTTTAATGATAATTTTCAATGACATTTACCAATACGTTCTAGATGAACATTAATTATCATTAAGTAATGAATCAATGGCTGTTTTAATATAATTCTATGTCCCAGTATTCTTAATAATGGCTGTTATGAATTTTAATGAAGTGTTCTAGCTATGTATCTGGTATTTTATTGAGTACATAACATTCCAATAAACAATTTCATTCAGTTAAAGACATCTGAAAATGATCTAAAATATTTAAAATTAAAAAGATGATATTTTAATAGTTTAATCCCAGATCTTGTGAAGTACAAAAAAAAAAAAAAATGGAAGTTTCAAGTTGCTAATCTGAGTATTCAGATGATCGTACCAGTACTCGTAATATGTTCATATGAACAACAATCAAAGTAGATCAAAATAAATGTGGGATATAATTAACAAAGTTAATACCTAAAAAAGATATTATAATAATAATATGAAATATATGAAGTTTTACTTTTATAATTGATTTAGTTGTTGCTTGAAACACAATAATCAAACATAAAATTAATTTTATTTAACATTTCTAATTCAACGAGGAAACATTTTATTAATAATATTATTATTATAACTATATTATTTATCTGAGCAATTAGCTTTATTGCTATGGATGAAAATATTATTAATAAATGTATTATAATATCTAGTTATAAAATGATTACCAAGTGGTGTTACTGAACGAAATTTTTAAATTTTAGATAAAAAAATATTTCTAATGAAAAAGTTATTTGAAAAAACTTAAAATTAAAAATAGTTATTAATATCAATGTTTAAAAGAACTAAGAATTATAAAAAATGCATTTGTTTTTTATACAACTGAAAGTGAAAATGAAGGAAAGGAAAATTCTCCTGACAACGATGATTAAAAAAAGTGTAGGGAGAGAATCCCTCTCAATTATGATCACTTTATACAAATTCTAAAGTATGATTTTATAGATTTATAACCATACGTTTTATTTGCTAATAGTTAATTTAAATATTTGTTTTCTCAGTTCATAACTGAAGAAATAAGGATTTTATCTTGTAAATACAGCATGGACAGCACGCCGTAATACAACGCTAAAAGTCTGTTCTTGTAGCAATGAAAGTATTTCATTGTCGGTAATAGTACTAACGATAAATTACGATTTTATCAATGTATTGAGATAAAAAAAAAATAAATTTAAATTTTATTTTACTTTCAACCTCATCAGTGTGTTGCATGCGTAGGTGTTATATTTTTGTTGTGCGATCGAATCAATGATTTCGAGAAAAATGAGCAAACGAAAGCAACTATTACAGTTGAAGAAAATACGTGTATAATTTGTTTTTGTTTTTTTATTATGTTTTGTTTGAGTTACAGTGTATGTGATAAAGATAAGTACACATAACATGTTCGTGGCATAGTATTTATAATTTTGGTTTTTTTTTTGACTGTTTAATATATTGACAAATTTATTTTTGGTCCATTATATGTCATTTTAAACGAGCAGGTATATAAGCGTATGACAAATTGAACATTAATAACAATAATCGTCGTTATAACCATCGAATAAAGTCGAAGGTACTTAAAAAAAAATAAATTTTATTACCGCCATACGTTTTACGGATATTCTGCATTTGTGTGCATAAAATAATTTTTTTATTCACATTTTTTTTTTAAAAAACTGTTATCAAACCACTTGAACAATGTATAAAATTCAATTATTTCTATACTTTAAACTCGAATTTGATGTTATACAAATTACAACATGAGACGTTAAACGTATAAATCTAATTAAATTTTTAAGTCATGCTTCAACGAAAAACTTAAATATACGAATACGTATTAAACTCTGACGAAAAAATTGAATTAAATCAACTCCATTTTTTTACATTTAATTCACTCTAGAAATTAGCAACGAGTTTTTAATTTAATTAATATTTCCTTACTTCATAACTAATGCGTACAAATCAAATCGCATTTTCATAATATTTAATGTTTTCATTTCCATTATTTTAACATTTACGAAAATAAATAATTACAAGAAATTGTATCTATTCAAAGCAAACAATCTGGCAAATTTTTAAAATTTCAATTCGATATCCGCTTTAATAAAAAAAAAGTTTGGATTGGTTTTGAAAATTTAATCAAATGTAAATGAAAATGGTAACATTTGTGATTGGAAGACGATGGTATGAACTACGAATATTACTCTGATCAACACGTAATACATACTCAGAAAGCAATTGTTTTCTTTGACATGCATATTACACAAAAATTTGCAAATAATTAGGTACCTAATAATAATAATAATAAATAAATAACAGCATAAATATATTAATATAATATTATACTATCGAATAAAGTAAATATTAGGAAAAAATCGGAGAAACTTAAACAAATTATTAATTATACGATATCATTTAATCGCCGTGCGTTTTACGGACAGGACTACGTGTGCTGAGTGCGTACAAAAATGTTCTTTTCCGTGTCCGCACTACGAGACTGGCGAACTCGCAAGATATTAAACGTTCATTAGGACGCGTCCGTATATCTCTATACGATATTGCAACTTGTTTCTTAATTAATAGGAAGCATATGACTTGAATATTTTTAGTTAAAGCATATAAAATTACGATTAGAGGACAATATGAAACATGCAACAACTACACATAACTATACGTATAATACGGAGTGGCGAGCATAAGTAAAATCAGGGCTTGAAGCTTGATTTAATTTTAACTTTTAAAATATGCATTCAAAATAAGATTACTTACCAAATAATAGTGTTTAGGGAACAAATGGTTATGTTCTTTTAAGTATGTAGGTACATATAATTATTTTTAAATATAGGTGATTAATGTTGAGGACATAGTTTTTTGGTGTAATACCTTCAATTTTTATTAATAGTCATTCGAAGTGACACCATACATATATAATATATATTATCACTGTTCATTAAGCTTAAATTTTGCTAGCCTAATGTTAGCTTGAATATAAGACTAATAAATATAAAATTAAAACGTTAAATTATAGTAATTAATAAATTTTAAGAAGGATAGCAGAATATTTATTCGTTACAATACCTACAGTACCCACATCAATAAATAAATATATATATAATATATTTAGAAATGAGTTTGCATAATGTAATTTTTAGATATATTTTCAGTTACAAAATTTGATTAAGGAAATTCGTTTAGGAACGAATACCGCGTTCTTTGACGGAATGAGGAAACGAAATCATAACATTCCCTGAGAGAGGAATGTGGACAAGAATCCTTTGAACACTAACGAATTCCGTTTAAAAAGGAACTTTCCGAGCACTAAATTTTCAGAAATATTAACAGACACGACTAAAGCACCTATTACTATGGTTCTTACTTTGCTATTTATCAATATTGTTTAATAAAAGTTGTATTTAATACATTTTTAACTGGACGATTTAGTTTGGACGATACGATCATTTGTCTACATCAAATAAACGTTTATAATCCGTTTGGGTGAGATGGTAGACGATTATAATTATGTATCTAGATAAATTAATCTTATTTTACTCAACACTGACCGCACAATATATATAATGAACACAACAGTTGACAGTTCACACATACGATATGCGCGCTAAAATAGCAGTGGGCAAACGGAGAAAAATAATCGTCCGACCAATATTTTGTCGCACAATCGCATAAATAAATACTTAAATACGTGCGCTTACAAGTACACAGTGTGTGTGTAAATGTAGCATTACGCTATGATGATAATGATAATGACACCAATAACGATTTTAAAAATTGTTTTGATTGTCGTGTCAATCGTACCGATTAGTATTTATGTAAAAAAATTGATACTTGTTGCGCTTAAAAAACATAATAATTCTGATCGATAAAAGAGGTAGGTACAAAAAACTTGTGAAAATTGGAGGAAATATGCATTTAGAATTTCTTCTCTAGCATAAGCACATCAATGACTGGAACTGAAATATATATATAAACAATGAAATAAGTAACTCAGTACAGTCTACGGAATTCGCGAAAACATGTACGTCCAAATTTCAGAATTTGTATCATAGCATCAACAATGGATTTATCTAGAACTCTGCTATGCGTAGTAGTAAAAATTCAAAAAAGTATGCAAATGCTACAAGCATCGAGTCCGGGTAGTAGCAGTATATTGTAATAAATAGTTTCGAGTAGAATAAAAAACGAAATTAATAAAATAAATAACAATGATATTATATACGTTTGCATTGACAATAATAATAATTGAGCCCCGCCGAATAGAATAAGTCATTAGTATAATAGTAAAGAGGTAGATACCACTGTGAAGTTTAATAAAATAAGAATTAGAAATTCATACATCATCACGGTATGTTATCTATAGTGAAAAATGCCAAAGTATTATTATATATAAATGCGACCATCTTCTGGGGGGGGGAGAGAGAGAATTTTAATTACAAACCATTTTAATAGTACGTCGGAGTAAGCGAGTTAAAACCACTAGCGCCACTTTGCATTAACATAATATATTTTAAAGACGTATTATTATTTAGAGACGAATAGGGATGGGCCTTCATCATTAACGGAATTTTTACACTAACGATGACGACATTTCAGACGTTTTAGTCGTAGTACACGAGTGGTGCAAGTCTGACTTGTGTTATGATAACACGTTTATACTAATCGAAACAATTATTATAATATGATATATGGTGTGAGTAGACATCGAACTGCAGTGGGTGCCTAATGTTAAGTTCAAATAATTTATTTTAATTCCGCCTGATAATTATTTAATAAGCTATGACTTAAGAAACTTTCGATACAGAATAAAAAATATTTAGATTGAAGTCAAATTCCATAATTATTAAGGTGTGTTTCAAGTTATGTAATTTCTGCCCTCAACAATATTAATGATTGATTCGCACTTAATTGCAACGTATAGAGAAATGGAGTATTTATTAAATAAAAATATATTTTTGCTAATACTTTTAAATATCATAATATAATATGTCATATGAATTCAAAATAAAAGCAGCAATACGAATGCAAATGTATTTAAAGATCATCATGCATTGAGCAACTTCTTGTCAAAAACTGAAATTAATTAATAAAACGTTATTGATTTAAGTTGCTTATTAGGAATGATTATTTTTCGATCGATTCATTTTTAATTACCACGGCTTTAATTTTCATAACACGGTAAAGATTATCATTGTCGTGAATAATAAAATGGACATTGATTATTCTGTAAAAAAAACCTTTAAACATTCTCTTCTATATAAAACAAACAATTAATGTTCTGCATAATTAAGTGAAGTTACACTTAGAATGTATTTGTATATAAAGAAAAGACTTTGAATGTACGTCCGGAGTTTTACAATTATTAGTATTCCAAATTTTTTTCAAACTTTAAATACGATCGTACACAGAGAAAAATCTCCAGCATTTTATTACAGATAGAAAATACATCTCAAACAGTTAAACTTTTACTTAAAATAAAAAATCATTATAATATGCGTACTGAAAACAGCGTAATAAATGTGAATATTCCGAAGTAGGTACACCTAACTTATACGTTTTCGCAGAACATCAACTTTCGAACGACAACGGCAGGCGAAATAAATTATTGTAGTCACTGTTATTCGTTCAAAATAATAATTATTATTGCATATTCTGTAAAATTAAAATTTTATCGACAGACAAAGAGACATATAAGGTATATTATTATTATTTTTCGTTCGTACCAATCAAAATTTTTATGTGCCTTCAAAATGTATTTTTTATATTTATTATTCATATTCTGACGTATTTTTAAATCTTTGTGCTGGAGTGTAATATAATATATTTTATACCGAGGAGAGAGCAAAATTTTTATTGCGGACAAAAATAATTTGGTCTCACAAAAAATTGAAAATTCCGTGATATAAGTTACGCATCGGTTTACCGATTAGCTCAGCAAACGTAAATATTTGACATAAGTCAATACACATAATTTCGCGGGGCTCAACTAATGACAACGACGTGTAATAGATAAAATTATTCGAGGAAAATTACCGGGTACAAAAAATGCAGCAGAAAAAATACCCACGGGAATAAAAACACGCGGAAATAATATTCATGGAAATAATTTATGAAAAAAAAAAAAGAATATACGAAATAAATAATCAATATCCCTATTTAGAAAAGATTAAAAACATTAACTACTGAATATTAAAATCCATAATGGTGATAGATCCATAAATAATTTATTAATTGCTATAAGTAATGCAGTAAAGATATTATTTAAAATAGTTTTATTTACTTATAAAAACTATTTTAAATGTGAAGAATAAATGTGTGGACATCTTTTTTTTCGCATTTCGTTTTTTTTAACGATTTTTTTTTTTACTTTTCTCGATTAATAGTGAAATTTAAAATTTACCAAGTATAATTATTTTTTGTTATAGGTAATAACAAAATTAATATAATTTTTATATAAAATTGTCTTGAATAAAATGAAACTCCGTTCAGAATTATTAATAAGTTATAATAATATTTTGTCAGAGATATCGGAAAATCGAAACATTTTTATTACGGAAAAAAATTGTTTTTACTGGATGATAATTTTTGTTTGGTCGGAAAAAAAAGTTGGAAATTTTTTGATATAAATCGCCATGCCCTGCGTAAAAAGCAGTAACTATACTTTTAACATTTTTCTGAATATCACACATTATGATGGAGCGTAGTTTTTTCTATATTCCCACGAAAACGGCAGTAACTTTTTTTGAACGAAGAGGTAAAAAATGATTATTTTTGTATAAACGATAAAGACAACAATTCCGGTGAAAAAGGTATAATTAATAAAATAAAATTATTAACTTTCTTTTTTTTTTAAATTTTTTATAAAAAATCCTAACTTATAGTAAAATATCAAAAAATAACTATTACAAATAATATCAAAAACCTAATAAGAATTCACGTTTGAAATTTTAATTGGGCCTCCATAAAAATGGTAAAAATGCAGTTGCTGCTTTTTTCGCCGGCGCGGCGTTGGCGACTCGGATAAAACTTCTAATAAAATGAAAAAAGGTCGACTTACGACCTGTAACTCGCGCGTTTTCCGCGGCCCTCGTCGAACACAAGTCAAACGTCGATCAGGCGTAATGAAATATTATTTCTATCGTCAGTCGCCCGATAAATATTATTATCGAGCGTAGTGTTACGAAAATATCGGGAAAAAAAAAAAAATGATTTATACTCACGCTCAAGTTGGGTACCGAAAGTGGATTGCACCGTGGGCAATCTTCCTGGTAATGTAAGTCTCCGAGCGACGGCCTTCCGTGTACCATGACTTGCCCGTGCTGGGGCTCGGATCGGCTGCTGTGGCGCTGTCTCGTCAGCAGGGCCACGCGGGCCGCTTCTTCCTCCGTCGTCGACGGCGGCGGCGGTGGTGGCGGCGGTGGCGATGTGTCCGCCTCGGGTCCGATCTGCGGGCCGCCAGTAACCGGTGCAAAAGACATGTTCGACAGTTGGTTTTTTTTTTTTTGAAAAGACGGTTTCAAAATATAATATATTGTTTTGGCGTCGAAGCGATTTACCGCTGCTACTGCGTGGAGTGCGGCGCGCGTAGACGAGTGTTGGGAGTCAGTCGTGGCCGAGAGAAAGAGAAAAAGAGAAAGAGCAGCAGCTGCAACTACTGGAAACGGTGATGGTGCTGAGAGCGCGAGTTCCGCCGGCGGAATGCTCGTCGTCCGTGCGGCCGTTCGCCTAGTCGCGTCGATCGCTGCCGCCGCCGCCGCCGCCGCCGTGCAGTCGAAGGGTCCCCGCGGTCGGGAAACCGGGTGGCGGGGATAGGCGGTCGTCCATTGGTCCATTGGTCGTCCGTTTTCGGTAAAAACGACAGCGACGACGACGACGACGACGACGACGACGACGCGACGACGAAGAACTCGACGGACGTCGCCGCGGCAGCCAGCCGCCGTCGTAAATAATAATAATAATAATAATAATATTCCTCCGACGTTATAGAATACGCACACGTGCACCGGCCGCCTGTTGTGTACGCGTGCATACAGGGTGTTTTTGGTGCTCGGCGCAGTCGTCGTCGTCTTCGGCTTTGTGTCCGTCGACGACGACGTTTTTCACCTGCAGGCAAATAAATAACAATAATGCGCAAAGTGACATTTTAGTTATGAAAATTAAAACTCGGTGTTCCGATTCGTCCGTTGCACAGGCAAACAGCACACTCGTTGGCAGACGACTGGCTAAACTCGACGTTCGGTGACGAAACAAGCCACTTTTAACAAACTGTGATAAAACAAAAGTAATAAATAAACAAAACGCGCATTTATATACTTGGGTATAAAAAACTGGATCGTCCCTTTTTCGACCATCGTGTCCCCCATTTGTCACAACAAACTTTGAACGTCAAGCGTTTTTTCCCGTTTTTATTTCGTTATTTACACACACACACACACACACACACACGACACTTTGCGCGCAAAATACATTGTATACGTAAAAAAAAGGGAAATAATAGTATCGAAAATAAATATTCGATCCTGAAACGAGATTCAAAATAGGAATTTACAAATTTTAATTGGGAAATTTCAGTAAAATATGTCGTCATATAGTGCAAAACGTCAATTATCTCACAAAATTGTTGCCTTTCTGGGGAATAATAAATGTAAATTTAATACCGATTTTGATAGTGCAGCATGGAGAGGTGCGAAACATATTTTTACGATTCTATGAAAATATTAAAATAAAATGTATACATTAATGTATGCTAGAAACTGCAAATGCAGTAGTAGAGGGAAAATTTCCTATCACAAATTTTTTATGGACCAAAACTTTTAAATTCTCTACAAGATAGAAGAAAAGACTGATATTCTTATTTTTAAGTAAGTTATTAAAATGATCAAATTGATGACCAAATAATTTTAAGTTAAATTCATTTTAAAATATGTAAATATAATGTTAGAGATTCAGATTATTTTATATATCACCTTCTTCATAAAAATATATGCTCTTTTCACCTATTAATGTGTTGTTAAGAAGCGGAAACACTAATGATATTGTATTCTTTTAGCATTTAATTTTTGTCTTCATTTTTATATTCATTTAATTTATCTTCATATTCGGTTTTTTCTTCTTTCTCTTCATACCATTTACTTTTTGGCTTTTGCTTGTATTTTAAATTTATATATTATGTTATTATATTCTGTAAATGAGTTGCATATATATATATTATTATTTATAATTACTATGTTATTGGACTGTATATGTCCATGATACAATAAATAAAAGTTATAAGACTCGGTAGAGACTTGGAAGATACATTAAAATTTAAAGAAACGATAAATAATTAGTTTATCAAAATGATTCTGAGCAGAGCTACAATTTATACAAAAAAATTAAGCTTAAAAATTATATATTTCACTGTGATTACAAAAAAAATTACTCAGCTAGCAATATATCCCACTGTAAACTAAAAATAGGAAAAATAAATTTTCATATATTAAAAGTTTTCTTTTACCGAAATGTTTTTTTATTTTATTTTTCTCTATCTATATTTTAATTTTCATTAAGTATATAATAAAGAAAAAAGTTTAAAAGCATTGCCACATTTTGGGTAGTATTCTTAAAGTTATTGAGAATTTTGATAAATGATCTCATAAAAGTACCATCTATAGGAAAATTCTGATTCGAAAAATTGCTGTTCGAAATATTTGGACAAGTATATTTTTTCAATACAAAAATGTGCACACATAAAAAAAATATACACCATTATAAAAACACTAGAATCAGAATCTAAAATATTCATATGATAATAAAATTTCTTTTGACGATTTTCTGTTGACGCGGCCAAATTAAATAAACTAATTATTAGTTCATAAAAAATGATATATAAAAAAATGGATACAAAAAATTAGATTACATGACGGAAAATGATGAGTAATTGACATTAGTCCGATGTGATTCAGATACTTAACGTTCCGAAGTTATTATACAAAGGATCATTGTTTTATTTAACTAATAAAGAGAAATACAATATATTTCAAATATTTTTGTACAGGATATATAAAAGTTATTAAATAATTGTTGAGCTTAATTTTCAATAGAGATTAACCAAATTTATTCGTTCCGTTTTTGTTTTCTAAGAGAATATGGCCGCCATGTAACGCAGCTACATGTCTTGTAAAGAATATGTTTAGAATTTATTTTAAATACGTAATGAAAAACGAATTGCAAATTGTATTTAAATACTATAAAAGAAATAAATACACGGATAAAAATATTTGAAAAATATACGAGAAATATTTTGGTTTATTACATTAAATTAAATTATTGAAAGAAGTCAGAAATTTGGAAATTATTATGTTTATATAAAAAATAATAAACTTCAGTAAAAAGCAATGTTGTATTGTCTGAGAGTATAGTATTTAATCCTATATTTTGTATAATTGTGTAGCGCATAACATACTCAACAATACTGTCACGTATATGCAAATAAGATTTTTCACATCCCGTAAAATTTAAAAACTATTACTATTAAATATCATTTAACGATCTTTGGATAGAAAATAAAACAATATAAGGACTTACATTACACGTGGTTATTAAAAATTAATTTAACTAAGTACTTGTTTCAATAATTATTAAATAATAATTTGAACATTTTTAAAAATTATACATGTTTATAATGGATTTTAACCAGATTTGTTTCAAAAAATTACACTACCCCTACACTGAAATTTCGGCATATTACAAACATCCAGTACTCTATAGCTATTGTCTGTTAATTTAAAAAAATGGTAAATCGCTTGGAGCTATTCATTAAAGTTTTCAAATAATCATAACGTTAATTTCTAAATGTTATAATTATTCATAACTTTGAAACTATAACGAACCACGTATTTAAATGTACCAATTTTATAGGAAACTGTAATTACGTATCCAGAAAATTTAAAAACGAAAAAGACATACCTCTGTTTATAGATCAATCCAAATTTCCGCATATATTATAAGCGCTCGATTGGATTCTACTGAAAATTTAAGTAAGATGCATTATTCATTTAGTGAATTTTATCATATTCAAAAAGTCAGGCAAACCTACTTTTCATCTTGGCCATTGGGTATTCTTTGTGGTAGGTATTGCGTTGAATTTTAAATAAACGATAAATAATTTTCTTGGATAAAACAAATTGGAAAAGAGTAGGACTATTATTGTTAGATTTATATAACAAAATAATTACAGAATAATCTTTGTCGATTTAATTATTCATAAAAATATCAATTTGTATTGTTATCTAAATACGTACATCAATGTATAATATAAGTATACTTAGTCATTAAATAAAAAAAACACAGTAAAATAGGCCAATTCAGTGGTGAATTCATTAGAGGAGCTAGAGGGGCCTGAACTTCCCTTGTTACCTTTATATGTGTCGTTGTGATAATAAGAGATAATAATACCCGAAATTATAGCGAAGGTTAAATTTAAAAAAAAAAAAATTTCCAATAATTGTGTTCATATTGATTTCCACTCAACAACCTAGTCGTTTACTATTTTCTTTACAATAATTAAAATTTTTAATTATTTTAATTTTCTTATTTTTTTAGATTCTGAACTAAAACAAAACATAATTCTTTCTATCAGAAAATCGAAATTTTCATAAATTTTAAAAAATATTCTAATGCCAAATGAAAAAATGTCCGAAATAATACTTCTGGAAAGACTATAGAATTTTGGAGACATCAACACCCTCACGACGAGTATCCTATCCTAGGAGCAAAGGGAATCCATGATGTGAAGTGTGTTCGGATTTCAAATGAACGGAAAAACTCCGAGTTTTTAGTTTTTCTTCAAAAAAATAGTCTCGATAGGATTTTTTTTGAATATCGTACGCGAAAAAATCCAAAGGAATTCAATCGTTTTGTGACGGGGTTAAATCCATGACGTGCAAATCCTCGTGGGATACGCTGTATGTTTTATATTATTATTATTATTATTATTATTATAATGTCTTATGTACACAAACAACACTTTTAACGGCGCGCGTTGTGCCGATGTGTAGAAAAAGAAAAAAGAAAAAGAACCGTATAATATCTGCCTACTGGGCTACCGCGGCCGACGATCAAGGCACGTATCCACTGCGCGCGCACATTTCGCTCCATCTCACTCTCGCCTTCGCTCTCTCACACACTAGCCGTCTCTCTCGCACAACGATTGTTACCAACCCCACTTGGTATCTCTCGCTCTCGCTCATTCGCTCGCTCTGTGTCCGCGCGCCCCACGACGATTCATCACCCGCTGCACCCGCGAAGCGGACGTGAAACACACTGGTTGACGCACCGCCGTTCGCGTTTTCCCACTCACCGCACGCGTATATATATATATATATATATATATATATATATATATATATACAGTGAAACCTCTGAATAGCGGACACTCTCGGTCGCCGAAATTTTGTCCGCTATTTAGAGGAAAACATTTTTTAATAAATAAATAAATTCAATAATTTTATTTTATATTATTTTTACGTTAATTAAATATATTGTACATTGTACATACATGATTAAACTAACATTTATGAAAAAAAACCAGTTACCTAAATTTTTATTTTATTTTTACATTAATTAAATACATCTTAAAAAAATAAAAATAACATTTCTGAAAAAAAATCTGTTACTTTAGTTTATGTATAATAAATTCGCACTACAATAAACGTTGGCATCACAAACGCAACTAAACACACATAGGACAATGCATTTGTTACAATATTTCGTTGACGCGATAATATTTCAAAGACTGAACGGATAAGGTACGATTTTCATATATGTACAACATAATAATGT
>JAIPRM010006086.1:0-13192 GCA_025469315.1 Stegophylla sp. TES_Ste_2020 | reverse complement strand
TTTTACGAAAATGCCGGTAACTGCAAATTTTGCCGTTTTTCATTAATTTTTCGACATATTTTCACCGCGCTTGGAAAAAGTATTGAGAAATTGGAAAAATGACCTCTCTAAAGTACCATCTGGGTGTAATTCTGGTTCTATAGAGATACTGATCGAAACTTTTGGTCCAGTATTTCTATACGAAAAAGTGTTTCCAGAAAGAGAAAAAAATAAAAATAAAAATAAACATCATTGTAAAATCATAAGCTTCTTCACTTCGTTCAGAATCTAAAAAATACAAAAACATTTGTAAAATCATAAGCTTCTTTGCTCCTCTTAAAATCCAAAAAAAAATAGTAGAAAAAATGTCCAAATTCTTTTTTTACATTTTCAAAAATTTTCTTGCGTTAAAATATTTTTCATATTATTTTCTATCTATATTTAAATTTTCATAAGGTTTGAATTAAAAAAAGATAGTTTTCGAGTCTTTTTTTCTTAAATTTTGGTTAGTTTTCCCCAAATTGTCAGAAAACTATTGACAACTTTGAAACATGGCCTCTTTGAAGTACCATCTAAAGGCGAATTTAACTTCAAGAATTGTTGGTCGAACCTTTTGGATAAATATTTCTATGTGAGTATGTGCACTGAGTATACATAAAAAAGAAGAAAAAAGTAAAAATATGATGTGTTATTCCGCATGCTATTAGGGTAGTAGAATACCGAAATATAAAATTAATAAAATTGTTCACAATTTAAAATTATTTACTTATTTACAAGATTTTTAAAGATTTAATTTTTAATTAAAAAAAAAAAAAAAAACTAATATTTTATCACATTTTATCTTAATGAATTGTATTTTTATGTAAGACAGCAAATATAACATATTTGCATGTTCAAATTGTATAGTCATTCTTTTATTTCATAAGAGTTTTATGCTCTATAAATTGCCGAATTCGGCGTAATACACTCATTATAAACATTATTCGACATTTTCCATCGATCTCAATGGGGGCTGCTGTAAGCCCGTTCCTATAACTCCTGCTTATAAATTATACCCTTATGCGTTTACTCGGACTTATCTGGTATCCCAAGCAGCAGCAGCAACCCTTACGTCGCCGGTCGGTCTATATCTCGATTTGTACAGTCAATCGAATTTCACATAAAAATGGTAATGCGCATCGTTTAAAACTTGCGTGATGGTGTGTGTGTGTGTGTGTAATATAATTTTTCATCACGTTTCATTTGTGCGCAGTAGTTGAATGCGAGAATAACGATGTCCTACTCTCTCTCTCTCTCTCACTCTCTCTCTCTCTCTTTCTTAAACGACCGTTTTATTTTTTCGTTAACACAAATCTGTTCGTCGAGTTCGGGTATTATTAGATTTCGCGTACATAATAATAATATTATAATATAAGTTTTTGTCATGTAAATTTTAATATACGTAGTACGCACGAAAACATGAAATACGCGCGGCAACAAGTTAAAATCTCATCAAAACGTTATAGCATTTTATGATTTTCAATTCGTTTCTTGAATACGAAAATTTATTCCATAAAACCATAATGAAACACTATATTCTTACATCTAATACACGTTAATATAATGTTTTACTTGCAGCGTTATGAATTTGATATCAAATTTATTTAATACGAATATATATTTATATACATACAGTAGAAATCGTTTATAATGACAAACCGGATGTAATGACCTTAAGTTGAAAGTCCTAGCAAAAATCGTATATTATATGTACGAATTTGTATCGGTTATTATGACGTCTATAATATAATGACTATACCGGATATTATGACGATTATTTTTGGGTATTTTAGAAAAATATTTTATCTATAGGTAATGACATTTATCACACGTGTTGCATTTATTGAAGGTAATGTAACAAAATAGTGTAACAAACTAAAATAACAAATTATTTTAACTTGCAAATTTTATGTTTTTCTTTTTTAAAAAACTAAACAAATAATAATAGTGAATTGAATTATACTATGAATTGTATGTATTTTGACCACAATAATTTTGAAATAAAAATTGAAAACATTTGTAATAAAAAACATATATAATGTTCTTATAAATCATATCGAATTTTCAATTTTATTTATCATTTTAGTTATACCGATTATCGGTTATTATGATCAATTTTGACCGGTCCCTTGAATGTCTTTATAAACAGTTTCTACTGTATACATATATATAGTATATACATACATGATATTATGTACAAAAATTTATATTTTAATTCGGTTAACCAGAGTCTGGCGTAAGTGCACACTCACACCACATACACACACATGTGTACATGTATACGTACGTACGGTGTACACATACACAGAAACACAGTTTATAAAGACCAACGACCCCCCGGTACCACAAATAGACTCGTGTGTCTCGACAGCAGTCGGCTCGCAGACTTATTAATTTTAACCGACAGATATCTTCCAAGTACACGAACTACTGTTCCAGTCTCCCGCTCTGTCATTCACCGCGTGCCTCTACTCAGGCCCCTTCGTCGTGTTCTCAATCCCTTCGTCGTCATCTTCACATCTCATTTCGTCTTTCGTGTTTGTTATTATGTTTTTTTTTTTTTTTTATACGTGTCAAAAGTTATTTAGCCAATTTATTAACCACGCGACATCGTTACTATACGAATAAAAACAGTTTTCTGTACTAAAAGATTACGGTAGGGGAAAAAATTTTAAAAAAATAAGCATAATACGCGCGTGTCGTATTTATTTATACAGCAAGAAATTATGCACTTACATATTTCTGTATTTATATTCGGCTTTATTTTGTATTTTTATCTGCTACTACATTTTTAATATATTTTATGTTTTGCTATTTTATCACTACGCTAATAATATAGGTAATGAAAAACAATGGAATTTGGACATATTATGTGTAATTATTTAATAAATCTTATATGCATTGACAAATATCACATTAATTCTTTTACAGAATTATATTATGGATTATATTTTATACACTGTTACAGAACTATATGGTTTAAAATATGTTGTATAATTTGTGCTGTGAACTTATGACAATATAAAGGTACTCAGACGGTTTTCTATGTATGTTTTTAGTATTAGCTTATTGTCTACTACCATTTGTTTTAAGTTACTATAAAATATAGTATACCTATTGCTTAAAATGTCGTTTAATATTATGTTACATCCATACGTAGTATAAAGTATAAAAAATTACAAAATTTCTTCAATGTTACGTATCTCATTCATATACGAGTAAACATAAACTATACGATGTACATTATTTTTTAAGACTATTACATACTTATAATAATAATAACTCAAAATAATTTGTAAACAAAACAGGTATTTATATTCATGAAGATTGTATCTTTTAAAAAAAAAAAAATGATGTTACTAGGATAATCGCATTAAATTGTCTAAAAGTCATTCATGTGATATACTGACGGATTGGCGCCAACGGGGTAAAATTTGTATTCATGTAAAAATAAATGTTACTCTCACTTTCCACTTATACAGAGTGATTTATTAAACATGCAATCTCCTTTTCTGGCCTTAAAAATACAAAAATTTGGATTTGCTTTTTTTCTAATGTACAAGTTATTATTGAAACTATTTTTTCCATAACTTTTTTTTCTTTTTTCATGTCACGTTAAATACAAACTGTTTTTTTCAAATAGAAACACCCCTTTTTACTGCAAAATTTTATTCAGGTCATTCTTCTGTGAATTTTGATGTATTGAAATCAAAATTGAAACGAGTAGTTTTTGAATTATTCAAATTTATTTATTTAGGATAATACCTACTTGCATATTTAGTTACCCGCGTATCAAATAATTATTGCGAATCTATAATTATACCAGCTAACACCTAATTAATTCACAATAAAATTGTAAAATATAACAATGTACATGTCTATGAACATTTTAAATAAATATTTCTGATTAAATTAAGTACATAGATTCATTATAATTAAGTAATGCGTTGGTAACTAAATATGTATTTAAAATAATATTATCCTTAACACTTGAATTAGAATAATTTAAAAACTACTGGTTTAAATTTTGATTTTAATGCATCAAAATTTAAAAAAAAATTACCTGAATAAAATTCTGCAGTTAAAAAAAGAGGGTTGCCATAGAAATGATAGAACATTTTTCAATTAAACAATTCTGAACGGAACTTAAGTTAATTATAAACAACAATAATATAATTGTCAATTTTATAATGAGTAGGTATGTTTAACAATTGTTACATTCTATCCGAAATTCGTTCACCATAAGGTATTGTCGACGTTTTTATGTTTTAAGTAATATTACTTGTGGAATGTGTTATTTTGAATTTCAAAAGTTATAACGTTTTGATTGAAAAAAATTATTATTTTATGTTAAAATGACCAGTTTCATACAAATTCTAGCTATAAACAGTTCCATTCGTACTACACTGTTGTTAATATAATTATATAATAGACCGAAAATTTCAGCTACATAATGTAATTAGTTTTGGAGTTATAGCGAAACTGATAAAATCAATTTTATGAAAATTTCGTTTCCGGCATAAATTGATGATTTTATACAATTTTCGATAGATTTTCCTCGTTTTTGGAAAAAGTATTGAGAAATTTGAAAAATTACCTCCAAGTAGTACCAATTAAATTCACTTTTCGATCTAAAAAGTTACTGTTTGAACTTTTGAACAATTATTTCTGAACGAAAAAAAAAAACAAAAATCAACATCAATCAACACGAGTGTTTTTGCTCCATTCAGAAAATAAAAAAAAATCAAATTTTTGTATTTTTTCGTCCAAAAAAGGGGTCTATGTATGCTCAATGAATCACCATGTGTACAGTAACAGTATACTTAGGTATACACATAAAATTTTATTAATACATAATATTATAATTTGTAATATTGTAATACATTTCAGCAGCAAAACGTAACGTATAAAAAGAACATTACAGGATCTGAGACGCTCGTCAAACACGCTCCATCATTTGTAATATTGTTATTACACACACACACACATGGATATAAATATTATGTGTGTTGGTGTACTTACGATACATGTTTTTTTTTTTTTTTTTTTTTGAGAGCCCAAGAAGAGCAGTAACAACAGAAACAATAAACGAACAATATTTAACAAAATGAACGGCTTACACAATATAATATATTATTATTTATATATACCTACCTAGTTTATTATTATTACATATATGCAACGGACTTCTGTGTGTATTGCCCGTCTGGCGCCGGCGCCACACGATACTCTGTATACACTGGCTATACGTATACACACAGAGAACGTACGCACAATATGCTACACAAGATACTGTGGCGAGACCGTGGCGATGGTTAATGGTTATTAATTAAATAATAATAAAACGAACAAAAAAAAAAGAAAAATTATATATACCTACGCGCACACGTCACATTCACTAGACATAACCACATACTACATACATATTATATATATATATATATTATCTAAAGAAAACAATATGAAAAAATTAATATGTTTGATTAATACCCTATGATATGAAGTAAGATCATGGTGATCGCAGGTTCGAGAGATTGGCTTGTCGATCGAATTATTGGATAACGCGTTCCGACGAGACACAAATTGGTTCGTACAAAAATGACAGACCGACGACGACCGCCGTTTACACGCGTGTGTCTGCATCGGACGGATTAATATACTTATTATTATTATATTGAATTGGCTCCTGTGTTCTTCCAGCCACCGCCGCCGTAAGTGTACGATCACGTGCTCTATCTGATAAGATTCTAAGCAAAGACGGCAGAAATCACCGTAAATATAATAATTCAAATTTAATATTATCTAATTGGTATCTCTACGAACCCGGATTAAAGATTATCCATTATATTCTGGAACACAAGTCACTCGGTGTCTGGTGGGGCGATGGTCGTTTGGGCGAAGGTAATAATTAAAGAGCGGATGTTCATGCTCTAAAAAACTTAAATATATGTTATAAAAAATTTTAAAATATGCTTTAAAAAAACGTACAAAATATGCACAAAAACATCATTATATTCCTAAAAAAATTAAAAATATGCTTAAAAACATCTAATCTGCTATGAAATAGTAAATAATATTTTTTGAAAACTTACAATAAAAATAAAATAGATGAATAATTTAAATAAAAATTGATGTATTTGTATTGGTCTTCTTTTATTGTTGATTTAATATAAAAAATTTAATTATTATTAATTTTTTTCATTAATGTAAAATGTATTTTGTTTTACTTACTTAAATGTGTTGCATTACACTAAATAATCATTGTTTTAGAAATATTTTAAAAGTGCATAGAACGTCATCTATCTGTCAAAAAATGTTTATACTTGGGAAAAACTTCGCTCAACATCTACTGATGTAATAGATGCGTATTTAAAGTTAAATCATCAGACAGTACCAAATATGCATTATTATGCACTAATAAAATATAAATATGCTTTGAAAGGAAAATGTATCGAAATATGCAAATATATGCAATATAAAAATTTTATTTTCGTTTTCTATAGGCTACAAAACAAATTTCTATCCTACTTTGCAACTTTTATTATTAAAGGAAAAAAATATGCAAATGCATGAACATCCGCCCTTTAATTATAGGAATTAAAATGAAAAATGTTATTTAATAATTATTATTCAAAATTATACATATATTTTTTGAATGGCAAATAAATTTAAACGTCCCATTTATCGTTCAAATTCATTAAAAATATATACGTTCACGTTCTATTTGAAAAAAAAAACAGTGACCCTTCGCGTTTTGTTCACAAAATATGAATATGAACGCGTGAACGAGTGTTCATGAACGACGTTCTTTCCAAACACTGGGAAAAAGGTTAGAGTTGTGAAGGATTTACCAAACGGCCATAGTCCGTTTGGGCCAATCGACCCAAGAAAATGTACTGTTTGGGCGAGTGTTTATTCCACAAAAAATACCATTTGGCGAGAATATATAAATGGATTTATAGGCGAAGTATAAATAATAATTAGGGCTAGGGACTTATAGCGCTAAAAAAACTTAAAATATGCATGCATTTATGCTCTAAATATGTACCAAATATGCTATGAAAATTACGAAATATGCTTTAAAAATATGCAAAAATGCTAAAATAATCTCTTATAAAACATAAATTTTACTGTAAAAACTCAAAATATTTAAAAATTGTTTTGCATAATATATTATAATATGTATTATTAATTTTTCTTCTATTATTTATGAAATTTTTTTTTTTTTTTTAATCTTTATTCTTTTTAAGCTTACATTTAAACAAATAAAAATATCAAATAATATTCAATCTTTTCAGGTATTCAGTAAAAAATTTTCCAGTACTAAGAAAACTCAAATTAAATATTGAAAAATATGTGAAATATGCACTTAAAATTCGAAAAAGGAGCCAAATATGCAAAATATGTAAATTAAAGAAAACTGCATACAACTCCTTGTGTTATGAAACACATTTCTATATTACTTAGCTTTGTTTTGAATGATTTTTAAAAAACATGCTAACTCCTATAAGTTCCTAGCCCTAATAATAATATATATATAGTCAATTGAAAAAATAGTCACATGCAATATACATGGGTGATTCATAATTCATAATACATTCTTAACTTTAACTTATAGTAATACTGTAAAATACAGCCATCAATTAGTCAAACTTAATAAAACTTGTTTTCCGTAATTATGATAAATAATATTAATGTTGGCCAATGATATTTTCTTAATATATTCGATATCGCTACTCAAAAATAATTACCGAAAATATCACGATATCGAGGTGGTAATTAATCAGTTCACATAGGATTCTCTAAAATAGTAACAATAATAATACTAGCAACAGTTATGATAAAATAATAAAATAAATTATAAATTGTGGCAAGTAGCGATATATATTAAAGAAACAGATAGAATTATTTCGTTATAATTTCATTCGCCCAAACGGACTATATTATTTTTCGGGTAAAAATTATTGGCTATAATATTTATTTGAGTAGAAATTTCAAAAATATAATTAGTGAAATTCCAATGGGCCAGTCTTCGCATAATTCAATGACAATATAAATTATGTTTTCTACGAATAAATTGGATAAAAAATCAATTTTTCCTGGTGAAATCTTAAAAAAACTGAGTGCTAACTTTTTGTAGAGGACCATCTTTCGGCTGTGTCTAATTTTACCACTAAAAATATCAAACTGTTTTTGATTCAATAATATTTTTAAGAAAATTTTTATTTACAAATTATACTTTTCTAATAAAATAACGTGTTAAATATTATAAATATAATTTTGACACTTAATATTATTTACTTTATGTTATAAAGTCTAATTTTTTTTTTACATGTCAAGTCACATAGTATGTTTATAGGTTTTGTACATGAAGACTTCATGAAATTCAATAAAAAATACCTAATACCTAATACATTTTATGATCGGTCCATTTATATAGACTGAAGGCAGCCGATTCATAAATATAAAATAAAATAATTTAAATGAACGCTTTCATATTTTCAAAGAACGTGAACGAGTTCCGTTTTTCCGCATTGAACGTGAATATGAACGTGTTCAATTTTTAAGTGAACGTTTCCTCACTTCTTTTTTCTTTTTTCGCACCACTTATATAGATATTTTTTTATAGTTATTGCCGTTATTGGCTCACTATAGCTGTTTCAACAAAGTAGTAAAGCAATATTAGGTATAATATTAATAACACTATTAGATAAATGAAAAAATGTATCAACAATATTATTAATTATGTAAACAAAGATACTAATGTAATTTATTTTATGGTACAATATAAGTATTTTAAATGATTGTTCTGTCCTGATAAAAAGTGAGTATTTTAAAAACATGAGATTCATCCATGCTACCTCATGGGAAATATAAATAGGTCAATAATACTTTATAAAAATAATTACCACATTTAGTTAATGCCATTTACAACCTTTATTTTCTCTAATTTACAATTAATTTATCCATACTATTAATAATTATCGTGAATAGTGTGAATATAGAATCATCTACATAATATATATCTTAACTTATCCTCTCTAGCTGACCGTCGCCGTTCTTATAATCTTATTTTCCTTAATAAGCTCTTAACAGGCTCTGTTGACTCCCCTTCCCTTCTTGTCAAAAATCAACTTTAAGTTCCTATAAGGTGCACTCGCAACTCAAATACTTTCTTTATTCCACATTGCCCTACTAATTATTTAACAAATGAGCCAATTAACCGTATGATGAAGTTGGCCAATGAGAATCTGAGAATCCGTCATTTCTTCTATAAAATTATGTAATTCATAACTTATTTATTATATGCTGTTTTCTTTTTTTTTCTTTTTTTATATGTATGATATATATATAGATAAACGGGCGTGAGCCCAGGTTACAATTATGGTGTAATTGTAACCTGGGCTCACGCCCGTTTATCTTTAATAAATAATAAAAATAATATATATATATAAGAAGTTATTTCTTGATATATAATTATTTCATTTTATATTTTTAATATTTTTGAACGTATGAATTTAAAAAAATGATTTTTGAATTGGGGAGGGCACCGTTATCGTGTTTCCCTTGGCCTTCTTTAATCCAATTTCGGTTATATACCTAGTACACCATACAATATTTGAAGCTCCACCGACGCTAAATCGTGGTCAATAAAATGAGAAAAAACATAAAATCAAAGTAATGATTGATGTAATGATTTCTTCACTCCTCGGGTCAGAGTACTTTAGTTGGGCGAGTTGAATTTTAAAGAAACGATAAACCATTTCTTCAATAATACAATTCTGAGAAAAGTGTTGATAACATAAAGAATAATAATATTCGTCATTTTTTATAATGTTTATTTATTTTATTATTTTTATTATTATTATTATTAGTATTTTTAGATTCTGAATGAAGTGAAGAAGCTAGTGTTTTTACAATGATATTTATTTTTTTGTTTTTATTTTTTTTTTCTATGTACAACTTTTCGTATAGAAATACTTGTCCAAAAGTTTCGATCAATAACTTTTTGAAACCGGATTTGCCTCTAGATTGTACTTTAGAGAGGTCATTTTTTGAATTTCTCAATTCTTCAATTTTTTTTTTGGAAAAAACTACCCAAAATTTGACAAAAATGACTCGGAAACCATCATTTTTTGATCCGAATTTTATGAAAATTTAAACAATCCTATAAAAAAGATTTTGGCGCAAGAAAATTTTGAAAATGTGAAAAAAAATTTTGGACATTTTTTGAAAATTTATTTATTTTTTTTTATTATTAACTTCCTTCGTTCAGAATCGATTTACTGAAGAAATGATTTATCGTTTCTTTAAAATTTAATACGCCAGTCAAGAGAATACCACCCGTCATGCGAAGTACACCCATCGTGCGAAGTACGTCCGGCTTTTTAATAAGTCTGCTTAAGCATGCATTGAGATAAGTTTATATCAACAGAAAAGTATCAACAAGGTACTCACTATACATTATGTGAATATGTGTAAATAAGGTTAGTTAAATATAGAAAAAGTATCGAGGCGCGTACCATATTAGATGACGGATGAGCCATTCGCCATTGCGTAGAAACCGTCCCACCACCTTGTTGTACAATGCGTTGTTGGAACAATAATCTCTGTTGTTGTTGTTGAATAAGAAGTTGTTGTTGCTGGTTTGGTGGATTAGCTTGAGCCTGTTGAATTTGCTGACTATTTGATACAATACAAATTTGAGAAGGTTGAGTAGACTGGATGTTTTGTATTTGCGGCTGCTGTATATGAACTTGAGCATTTTGGGTAACTTGTTGCGGAAACTGAACTTGCTGGCCACTACCCGATTGAAATTGTATCTGTTGTGGCTGAATTTGTTGTCCCTGTTGCAACTGAACCGTTTGTTTTTGCAATTGGGACAGTTGACCCTGCTGCTGTTGACCTTGTTGGAGTTGAACTGTTTGTTGTTGTATCTGAGGCATTTGGACTTGCTGTTGACCCTGTTGGATTTGAACAGTCTGTTGTTGTAATTGAGGAGGTAGTTGACCCTGTTGGATTTGTACTGTTTGTTGCTGCAGCTGAGGCATCTGATTAGACTGTTGGCCGGATTGAAGTTGCTGAACATTCTGCTGTTGGCCTTGTTGAAGTTGCTGAACATTCTGTTGTTGCAATGTAACTTGTTGCTGCTGCTGATTTTGGAGTGCTTGTCCAGATTGTAGATGCTGCACTTTTTGTTGCATTTGTATGTGTTGTTGATTTTGTTGAAGAGCTTGTTGTTGACCTTTTTGCATAATATGAAGTTGAGTTTGTTGACCTTGTTGTAATTGCATATGGTTTTGTTGCATTTGTTGTTGATTGGATTGAAACTGCAACTGTTGCCCATGCTGTAACTGTATTTGTTGTTTGGATTGTTGCATTTGTTGCTGAAATTGATTTTGTTGTTGTGACATGTGCATTTGCTGTTGAGACAGAAGTTGATTGCTAGCATGCGTTTGCTGTTGCAGCTGTAATTGTTGGACTTGTTGTTGTGACAGTCGTTGCAGTTGTGGAGTGGACATCAAAGACATCATTGGTTTTGGTTGTGTATTATTAGACTGAGCCGTAGCTTGAGTAGCTTGAGGCGCTTGAGTCTATACAAAATAATTATATTAAATATTAGTAATTTATTTAAACTTTTAATCTTAGTTATGTTAAAATAAAAATTTAATAAATTATTTCAATTACTTGAATAGGTTGAGAAGTTGGTGGCGTGGATGGTTGATTCCAAGGTAAACGTTGTTTTAATTGTTCTAAACCCTGATTTTTGGGTACAACAGTTCCAGATTGTTCAACAGGTGCATCAAAATCAGCAAACCCAGTAATTGTTGATAGACCACTAGTTTTTAATTCTATACATGTAAATATTATAATTTAATGATGAAATTTACAAATCATAGATATTATATATTAAATAACTTACTAAAAGATTGATTTGTAGGATGTAACTTGGGCATAATAAGAAGTCTAGGATGATAATTAGTTACAGAGCATAATTCTTTATTTCTTAAACAATCACTAATCCAGTCCGGTGTAACAATTTTGATCTTATTTGAACCAAGTGATAGGGCGGCATCATACTTTTTCTACAGAAACAGTTTTTGGTGATTTTTTTTTTTCATAGCATTGCATATATAATACTAATAATAACTAATTAAACAACTAATTTCAAATATTCAATAATATTGGAGTAATTAAAATGAATGAGCTCATTGTGAATTTTATTTTAAACTCAATTAAATATTTATTTTGAATAATCAATAATACTTCACAATAATGATTATTGTTCAATAATATTGAAACAGACATCATTTAAATCAAACAAAAGTCAATAAATATTATTAGAGCAACAAAATTAATTTTTTGTTAAAAAAAAATACATAACTTAAAACATAATATTTTGAATTACAATAATACATAATTTCAAGATATATCTCGACTTCAAAGCTAAAATGGAATTTTATTCACTTACTCCTGATGGTTTGGTAACTACCAAATGAGTAGTTTTGTTTAAGTCCAGTGTCGAACTAAAAGTTCCACCATTATAGGTAACTAAAGCCCATAAGATTTTACAATCATTTGGAGATAGCTGCGATACACAAACAGATATTCCACTAAATACATTATCTTCAAATGGATTAAATGGTTTGGTTCTAATATTATAAAATTAAGGAAACATACTTACAACTAATTCAATAATAAACTTACCACAGGTTTGATATTTTTAACTATTTAAAATATTACAATTACATTTTTAGAAATATGAGGATCCATCAAAACTATTCATATATTAATTGTATCAATATTATAATGTGAATAAATATTCAATGATTTATATTCTGCACAGCTTAATTATGTTAAATCATATACAGATAAATAATAAGTGTATGTATAATGTCTCTTTGACATACATTAAACTTAACTAGGTTATTTTATTAAACATTTTTGTTAGATATACAAACATTTGAAAATTTTGAAAAAAAAAAACTATTGTTTGATTTTAGATTCTGAACAAAGTGAAGAAGCTAGTGTTTTTACAATGATGTTTACTTTTTTTTTTTTATTTTTTTTTTTCTGTTAACACTTTTTTGTATAGAAATACTTGTCCAAAAGTTTCGATCAATAACTTTTTGAAACCCGATTCGCCTCTAGATTGTACTTTAGAAAGGTCATT
>JAIPRM010006085.1:0-19334 GCA_025469315.1 Stegophylla sp. TES_Ste_2020 | reverse complement strand
GAATTGAGAAATTCAAAAAATGACCTCTCTAAAGTACAATCTAGAGGCGAATCCGGTTTCAAAAAGTTATTGATCGAAACTTTTGGACAAGTATTTCTATACGAAAAGTTGTACACAGAAAAAAAAATAAATAAAAAAATAAACATCATTGTAAAAACACTAGCTTCTTCACTTCATTCGGAATCTAAAAACATGAACATCATTGTAAAAACTTCGTTCAGAATCTAAAAAACGTGTAAACGCTGCAACAATTATTAATTCCGATAGCACCCCCTCCCCCCCCAGCTATGTTCATCACGTTATTTGATATTCCGATTTTTTATTGGATCGATCGTGGATCTGTAAAACAATATTTCAACGTCGGAAATCATTAACAACTCCGGTGTACGTGGAATTTTAATTTCGTACAAAGTGTTTACTCGGGTGCTATGAAAAAAGACGTCGAGTGCCATTAACACAAAAAAAAAAAAAAAAACTCGGACGGAGAGAGTAGACATCAAAACGATGATGATATTTTCGATGGGATTTCTCGGGAACGAATAAATAAATAAACGAAAAGCGAAAAGCGTAAGTCCGTTTCGCCCGCCGCCGGGGAAAAGGCCACCCGCGAGCGCGGTCGGTTAGACCGTCGCCCGTCGGTAAACACGATAGCCGTCACTGCCACTGTATTTTATATTTTGATTTCAACGCCGGTGGCTGATGTCCAAACACTCGGAACGCGCGTCGAGTGGACAATTAGAGAGAACGCAATTTCGTCCGGCTCTTGACATAATAATAATAATAATAGTAATAGTAATGATAATAATAATAATAATAATAATAATACCGAAACGTACATGGCGGCCATCGTGGTCTACTACCACCGTCGTCGTCGTCGTCGTCGTCGTCGTTGGCTTCCGCCGCTAAAAGCAAACACCGCACACTACTATATAACTGTTGTTTACACAACCGCCTTGAGAAAGAGAGAGAGAGAGAAAGAAAATGCGTTTAGTGTGTACATAATATTAATGTGTAAAAGGCATATCTACGCCTAGCCGTGAGCTGCGCAGTAGTAATAACAATAATAATGATATGAAAGATCCCGACAACGTGTTATTATAGTGTTGTAGTTTCGTTCTGTTAAACCTGCAGGCGTGCGCACCGGAGGAGATGAAACGCGCGCACACACATAGATAATGCACATTACAAGGAAACATGGAAAATGTAATAATAATAATAACAAGGAGTAAAAGAGAAACATCTGTCTGACGTTTATAACCTCCCGCTGGGGTTTGACGGTGTCACACACACACACACACACACACACACACACGGTATTAAGTCGCTCGTTGTGTGTGTGTGCGCAACGTTTGGATTTAATATATCGAAAAAATTCAATTATAAACTATTATTATATACACATCGTATTTACATTTACATAATATTATATTAAATCCGTATCGTATATTATACTATTATTATTTATAATAATTTATTTTTATATCATTAAGAATCTCGCGGACGGTCATTCGTTACGACAACGTTGTCACGGAGCCGTCGCGTCATGTTCTTTTCATATTATTATTTTTCACCCGACGACAAAACGAAATACTACGACGGCTTTACACTTAACTTGGTCGTATTAAAATAACAGCACTGTCGCCGCCGCTTTTTAGGTAGTATTACAATCTTCAATCGATATTATTATTATTATTATTAATATTATTATCCAGTAGACTACCGTAATACTGTAATATTCAATTTGTGTCGTGTTAAATCTCTGTTCTGTTGACTGAATTCGAGTGGAGAAATAGAGGAGTCCGTCTTTGACTCGACCGCAAGCGAAGTCGAAGCGTTTAAACTGCAGTGGTTCTCAACCGGTGTGTCAACAAAAAAAAATTTGTTTATTTATATTTTGGAGTTAAAAACTATATAAACCTTATGCTGTAAATAAAGGTTCACATAATACCATATCACAAATATCTCATTGAATTTTTTTATGAAAATATAAAATCTCTTTAGCTATGTAAATTTATAATTTTAAATGATCGATAAGAGCGAAGAAGCTATTGGTTTTACAATGATGTTTATATTTATTTTCATTTCTGTAAACACATTTTGTATAGAAATATACTTGTCCAAAATTATGAACAGAATCTTTTAAAATCAAAATTTACCCCTCTAGATGATACTTTTGAGAGGTCATTTTCGAAAAACTCTTTTTTTTATTCAAATGTTATGAAATTTAAAGATAAATACCAGATAGACCAGATAATATTATGAGTAATAACACTTTTTTCTCATCATTTTTTTTTCTTTTCTCTCTTTTCGGTTAATAGTACGTAGAATAATAAAACTGAATGGGTAAAAAATAAATAATTTTTGTTACAAAAACAAACTTTATAACTTTTAAGTAAAATTGTATCGAATAAACTGTAGCTTTACACAGAATCGTTTTATTGAAGAAATAATTTATCGTTTCTTTAAATTTCAATACACCCACCAAAAGTGCTCCATCCAAGGATTGAAGAATACCCATGGTGCTAAGTAAATTTAAAAATTCGTCACCCCTATCCTGAAAAGAAAATCACTTCTAAACGGAAAAATGCGCCTACGTAAAAATATCGAGCGATGAGATAATGAAGACGTCATAACAATCAGTGTAGAGATTATCGAAATAAAAAAAAGTGACTCGTTTATTATCTCTTATCTATGTATAACTTTTGTGTCAAATATCTAACGGTTATCTTAAATGACAAATTTCGCAATCTAGATTAATGTAAATCAAAAAAATATATTAATTTCTCAGAAATAATATTCATTTTTTGATTTTTATTTTCTTTATTTACTTTTTCTATCAGAACACTATGTGGTAAATGTTTACTTTATATCTATTTTATTTTCGCGACTTAATTGCTTGGACACGAATTTTTTCCACAAACTCATTGGACTAAAATTCAAATTTGTATCTTACCGGGTTTATATACTTTATGGACTATTTAAAAAAAAATATACATATTGAATATTCGCGTATTTGCCCTAGTTATCAAAATTATCGTCCAATTGATTGAAAAAAAGTTAATCCGTCGAGTCTGCTGAAATCCAAATATTACATCGCTTGTATCGCTTATAGGTCATTTAGGGCATTTTGGAGTGATAAAAATGTAAAAACTAAAAATCTGTGAAAAAGTGTAAATTATTTTGTATTTTGGTTTTACGGCGAGTTGATTTGTTTAAAACACAGATATATTATATTGTTTTGAATCGAGAGTGAATAATGAATTTACATTATTTTTCAATCTGACGGTTAGTTTATTTCGTGTGTACAGGTGAATAATAAATTACGAAACTTATACTTGTACTCATCATCGGTGAAATACGGATTGGTTATAAATTATCTATAATATGATTTTGAGTTATCACCGATTACGCATTCCGAGTATAATATAAATGCGGACCTCGAGGTTTAATATTATGTAAATATTATACCCGACACGGTATTCCAAAATTCACGTTTGAATAATTATTGCACTAACCGAGTTCCACGAGACTGATATTTATCACATATTATTATTATTATTATTATAATGTGTACACGAATAAATAAATAATTTGAATTTTAGTGGGCATTATTAATGGAACGCGATAAATTCGAAACAATGAGCATTAAAAAAAAAAAAAAAAAAAACAATAAGCATATATTATTTTAAAACAAAATTTATGCCGGTACTAAATAAATAATTCAACGAAACGATATTTCATCGTTAAAACATCGACGTGTGACCTGTTGTAGTACGGTATACATTTTGTTATTTTTCACTCGGTAACGTTTTTTTTTTTTTATTGCAGGTACTATTTATCACGCGTTTAGCTATTGAAATATTATGTTTGTTTTTTAATATTGTATATTATCGGGTTATGATAATATCGTCGCCTCAGTTCAAGACTGCAACAACTCAAAAATATTCAAAATTGAATTATCTACGTGATATTATTTGCAAAATTACGACGATTTCGATTCTATAAAGCAATAACTTTTAACTGCATTATTCACCTCTAGAGGTCGTTTATTTCATTCTAGTACCAGCAGTTTCATAACGGCATGGTTACTTCAAAAGTGAACTAAATAGACATATTATTGCGTTATTGAACTGAAAAATGTTTGTAATTCAATTGATTTCAATATCCCAGAATTAAAAACATTGATTTTATCTGGTACAATTGGTGAGGCTAAAAAAAAAAGATTTTTTTTTTATCTCTTTGTCATGGTGATGCGATTCCAAAAACTCGTTGGGCATTTTATGAAAATTTAAAATCAGCATCCACAGATAAAGACAACAAACTGTGAGAATAATTTCAGTGACTAAATCCAGGAATTAAAATAATATCAAACGATGTGAGTATAAACTCGTTTATAATAATGTTATTTATAATTACAAAGACACAGTTATAATTATTTTAAAATATTTTTTTCTAAATTTGTTTTCGAGTATATTTGTGAAGTTATTTTCATTTCACAGATTATAATATTATGTTTTTACTTCTACAATTTATTATGTTATTTTAAATTGTTAATTCTTATTAAATATTTATTATTTATAACATACTTATCTAGTTTGTAATTTATTATCCTAGTTAATTTATGTGATGTATATCAATTTATGTGGTATAGTGCTTCTAGTTCAATAATGCAATACGTCTAGTTATTTCAAAACTGACTTTGTAATATTTCGATTCAATACTGATATAATATGTGCTTAAGTACTCGTTGTAAATTAATGATACTTAAAAGTCATAAGTATTATAATTTTTTGGGTTTTGCTTATATAGAGTAACGAGTGCATTCCAAATTTGGATATTCTATTTATAAACAAAAATTAGATACAGTAATTTGAAAATATTAGGTTTTTGAAAACTGTTACATCTCCATTTACGGTTTTTTTTTTTGCAGTTTTGAACTGAGGCGTCGATATAATATTATTATAATATGATACGTACTACTCGTTTCGAGATATTGGATAGATTACCTGGTTTCCCGTCAAATATTGCTCGGGCGATTGTGCACGGCTCCGGATTACACTCAAAACAGTATTTATTTTTATTAACGATATAATATTATAATATTTATTATTCACGCATCGATGTGATCGCGCAGTCTAGCTGCTGACGGGGATCAGTCTACGTAGAACACCGCACTAAGAGACCGAGAGACGGGAACACACACCAACCACGTTATAAAAGTGAGATATCGGTTTATTATATTTTATTTTATTATTATTTTTTTTTTTTTTTTTTTTTTTTCTACGTACCGGCAAAACGTAATAAACCATTAGTGTTTGGATTTTTGACCTCTGAAGCGTATTATATTAATATTAAATATTATCGCGAGACGTGTATGCCAACAGTATGCCAACGTGTTACGTTTAGGTATTTGTGTGTAATTCGTACACTATATATTATATATTATATAGTTGTACGTTAATGTATTATTTGTGTTCTTTTTTCTTTTTTTTTTTTATTTATTTAATCAATTGTATATTTTTTATTTACAATCTGTAAAATTATTATTCTACTACATTAAGTTAACTGAGATAATAACAACGACGACATGATAATATAACGTGGGGGGGGAGGTAGGTCCACCGATATTTTGATACCCTCTGATTTGAGCAGGCCCGACGAGAGGGCGGGGCAGCCGGGGCTGTAGCCGTGGGGCCCAAGGCCACGAAGGGGGCCCAGGCCTTTCCGAAAAAAAACCAAGCCTTATACCATTACCAAATCATTACTTGAATAGAAAAATTATTTTTAATTTATAAATTCATAATTTTATTATTTTAAAAAATTAACACATATAATATTGAAAATTAAATATACTGGACGGATAGGTAGGTATTACGTAATAATTTTGCAGACAAACTTTTTCAAAATCAATCTGTTGTTGAACGATTTGTTTTCGAAGAGTAAAAAGTTAGTTATTTGATATTTTTGAGAGTGTAGACGACGCCAAAAGTCCTATGTAGATTATTATATTTTTGTATTAATAAATAATTTATAATAATCACTTTGTTCCATGTTACATGATTTTTTTTTTCTTTGACCTACCTTGTTGTATATACCTTACATCGACTTTTTTTGTTATAAACATTTTAAACGACAACGCTTGGGTGTAAGTAGCTGTAGTAAGTTTAATATTCGATATAGGGAGGGGGCCCGGATTAGTGTGTCCCTGGGACCCTTGATTTCTCTCCACGACCCTGGATTTGAGCGAGGGGGGGGGGGTATGGGAGTATAGTTAAGTTAATTAAATAAGGGTCGGGGGGTTCAACAGGTCTCTTCGACACCGGTGTCTATTTTTGATCAACGTTGGATAGAGATAGGGGGGGGGAAGAGGGAGTCTTTTGGGATGGATTTACTGGCCGAATTTAGATACTAGTGGATTCACGTGTGATCGATTGATTTGGTTTGGAATCTTTTTTTTAGATTCTGAACGAAGTGAAGAACCTAGTGTTTTTACAATTATTTTTATTTTTTTTTCTGTGTACAACTTTTCGTATGGAAATACTTGTCCAAAAGTTTCGATCAGTGACTTTTTGAAACCTGATTTGCCTCTAGATGGTACTTTAGAGAGGTCATTTTTTGAATTTCTCAATTCTTCAATTTTTTTTTTTTTTTTTTTGGAATAAACTACCCAAAATTTGACAAAATGACCACTCGGAAACCATCATTTTTTTGATTTTTTGAAAATTTAAACATAGATAGAAAATAATAATATAAGAAAGATTTTGGCGCAAGAAAATTTTGAAAATGTGAAAAAAAAATTTTGGACATTTTTCTAAAATTTTTTTTTCGTTTATTTCTTTAAAATTCAATACACCCGTCAAGAGAATCCCACCCGTCGTGCGAAGAACACCTCGACGAGCGAAGTATGTCCGGCTTTTTTTTTTGTATACTGGACAGGATACATGCAGGGTACGCGGTGAAACCTGGCCCCTAAACACAAAAAATAAAATAAAACTGAAGACCCTTTTCCATACGACACTTTTTTGGTATTGTTAAAAATTTATAATAATCAGCTGTAATTTGTATCTCGAGTCGGCAATTTATTTTATGCATTTTTGTTCGAGTTGAAATTGTAAGTGAATGACAAATTACTTTTTAATTTACTGAAAACAAAAAAAAAAGCAATCTTTGTGTGAAAATAATATAATTTTTTATCAAAATAAAAAAAAAAGAATGCCAACGACACGCAGTGTTCCCAAGCGGTCACCCATCCAAGTACTAACTACGCCCGACGTTGCTTAACTTCAGTGATCGGACGAGAACTGGTGTATTCAACGTGGTTTGGTCGTTGGCGATAGACTGAGGATTTTCATTGTTATTTAAAATAAGGGTTCTCAACTTAAATGGCACTCTTATATTATTATAGTTACTTGAATGTTGCGAAAAATAAAATACCGATTTTTAAATTTTTACAGCCAAAAAAATAAGTAAAGTATAGTAAAGATAAGTGAAATATAGACGAGAAAGCCGGACATACTTCGCACCACGGGCCAAATACTCTTGGTGGGAGTGTAAAATTTTAAAGAAACGATAAATTATTTCTTCAATAATATAAAGAACAATAATTGTTCTTTATAATTATTATAGTAGTCGTCATTTTAAACACACATCCACCAAGAGGAACTGACCCGAAGAGCGAAGAATACCCGTGGTGCGAAGTATGTCCCGGCTTTCTTGTCTACACTTTACTTATCTTTGCTTTACTTTACTTTACTTTGCTTTAATTTACTTTTTCTATTTGATAAATAAAAAAAGGGGGAAAAAATGTTAGAAAAAATACCCAAAATTTTTTTTTCACATTTTCAAAATTTTCTCACGCCAATATATTTCTCATATTATTGTTTACCTGTTATTAAATTCTCATAAAGTTTGGATCAAAAAATGATAGTTTTCGAATTTTTTTTTTTATCAAATTTCAGGTAGTTTTTCCCAAAAGAAAATTCGAAAAATCACCCCCTTTAAAGTACTATTAAGAGGCAATTAATTCGGTTCCAGAAATTTGCTGGTAATACTTTTGAACAAGCATTAATTCTATACGAAAAAGTGTTCACAGAAAAATAAATCAATAAACACTATATAGTAAAAACACTACCTAGCTTCTTCGCTTTGTTCAAGTATTCAAAAATGAGAGTGAGTACGCTGTATATACATATACGTACATACATAATTATCCCTGTATTTCACGATTTTAGATGCAATAAACCAGCAACAAGAAATCTCATGTACATTAAATCTTATTGTCTCGGCTCGTCGTGTCCTTTATTGCCCAAAGATCACAATAATAATTGTCGAATAAATAAATAAATATTATATTTCAAAAGTATTGACGACGTCACACGAGTTGAATCACCCAAGAAACGGCAAAAAAGTAAGCCATTACAAATCGATACAACAATTTCGTAACGAATTTAATTCGTATGAAAATATATTTTGAAAAAAAGGCTATTTGTGATTTCTAGTTGTTTAACTTTTCCTTTCACAGCTACTTCACTGCGTCTCCCAGGCACGTAGCCAGGGGAGGGGTCCATGGGATCCGGACCCCCTCCGAAATATTATCGATGATAATTTTTTGTGTTTGTATATCTATAGTAATTAATTATCTATATGTTAAAGAACAAATTATCAAATGATATGGTGAGCATGTACACAAATTTATATAAATATTATAGAAAAAAACTAAACCACATAATAATCGCGTAGATCAGAAATCACATCCAAATGGCATTTAGAGAGATAATTTTTCAAAATTCTCAATAATTTTTTAAATACAAAGAGAACCTATTGAAAAATTGAGTAAAATCAGCAAATTATGCTGTAAATAAGATTTTCATAAAATCGATTTTATTAATTTCATCATGACTTCGAAAAAATTTTGAACTAAAAACTTAAAATTTTCACAAATTTTCATCAAAATCTGACCATTTTTTTGGATAATCACAGTATTTTGGAATAAATGTTTTGTTAGGTTTTATCTAATAAAATTCTTCAATCTTGATATTATTAGCTAAAAATGTAACATAACCTTACGCATATAATATATGTTTAATTAATCCGAAAAAAAAAAAAAAACTAGAAAATCTTAACTCAATTAACTTTTGATTTTTTGACCGTTTCAAGTTAGAACTTGTAAGTAACTGGGCGTTTTTACGTAAAATAACGATTTATTTTTCAATCGTTTCAAAACTTTTAAAATTTTAATCACACTAATATTTTCTATTATCAAATAATTCCTTATGTTTTTTTATACACGTGGTTTAATATTCATGAAACTGGTCATTTAAATAATTTTTTACAACTGTTTAAATTTTAGAATTACAGTTGAAATAATGTCGATGAAACCAAATAATGGCAGATTTTTCTTCCTTTTATTTCATTTTATTATACGCCAGTATTCTTTTATAAAAGTTAATTTATATTGACATTTTTATTAAAACCAATTGTGGCAATTTTTAATCATAAGTGTTTTAAAATTCAAAACACGCCAAAATCAATTATTTTCTCCAATATTTAAATGAACACCGCGATTATTCTGTTACTGCCAATTCCTAAAGTAATATTGTTGAAATTTTCATGATTTCAACAATACCTTATATCATAAATGACATTCAGATAATAATATGTAAACGAAACAAATTATTAAACGTACTCGATATAAAATTAACAAATATTGATGTTTATATAACTAAACTGAAGCTTCACTCAGAATCGTTTTGTTGAAAAAATTATTCACCGTTCCTTTAAAACCTAACACACCCACCAAGAGTATCCCACACAAGGTGCGAAGTATGTCCCCTCTCTTTTTTTTTTCTGTTTACTGGACCCCCTCCGAAATAAAATCCTGGCTACGTCCCTGGCGTCTCCTCATAACAACCGACCAACCATACAATACGAAACAACGAACTACTACTACGTTGAGAGGTTAGGAAAAAACTTCACAAGAAACGCGTTTTGATCTGCCTCATTTCACACCCCCCCCCTCCTCCCCAACCATTCCGCTTCCGCGTAACAACAGTATACGTATAAAATAATACAATAACACGTGGGGCCGGGCGCAGCCCCCTCGTTCGTTTTGTGTATACCATTTAAACGTAACGATAATATTATTACAGAAATCCGCTACACGAGGAGGAGACGCAATATTACTACTTACTACTAATGGAAAAGTAGCGCTGTCTTATTACATAAACGAAAATCATGTATACATTTATATATATATATATAAGTACGTACTAAATACATTAATATACATACATAATAATATCATAATATTAAATGTCTCTGGAGTTTAATCCCACGACGAGTTTATCATCGTAACGGCAGTGTTAAATTAATATAATATTATACGCTTGTATATTATAGTTGCGCGCCGCCGTCGAAATATTATTTGCCTCGTTGTTTATTGTTTCTAAGTTCTTGACGCCGGGTTGGTAATCTAAAAGCGTTATTATTATTATTATTATTATTATTATTATGCCAACGAGAGACGACGACGATACGATTGTACGCGGTTTACAACAATAAATCATCCGAATTTGCATAAACGCGAATAATGTTATGTTACGGCGATGGTAAACCGTCGGGCGAGCGCGCGCACCAGTATTACTGTAGGACCCGGATTTAAATGCACTGAAAATCATCGAAAAAACGACCAAAAATGCCCTTAAAAAAATACATATTTTACGAAGAAAATACCCTAAAAAAGATGCTTTGTGTTTTAAATAATTTTCGATTCTGGACGAAGTGAAGAAGCTAGTGTTTTTACAATGACGTTTATATTTTTTCTGTGTACAACTTTTCGTATAGAAACACTTGTCCAAGAGTTTCGAACAGTAACTTTGTGAAACCGGATTTGTCTCTAGATTGTACTTTACAGAGGTCATTTTTTGAATTTCTCAATTCTTTAATTTTTTTTGAAAAAACTACCCAAAATTTGACAAAAACTACTCCTTAACCATCATTTTTTTATCCGAATTTTATGAAAATTTAAACATAGATAGAAAATCATAAAAGAAAGAATTTGGCGCGAGAAAATTTTGAAAATGTGAAAAAAAAATTTTGGGCATTTTTCTAACATTTTTTTTTTATTATTATTATTAACTTCCCTCGTTCAGAATCGTTTTATTGAAGAAATGATTTATCGTTTCTTGAAAATTCAATACACCCGTCAAGAGAATCCCACCCGTCGTGCGAAGTATGTCCGGCTTTTTACATGGTCAATTTGTCAAGGGTGAGAATTTTTTTTTGGTAAATTTTGATCCTTAATACAACGCTATATTTATAATATACAATATTGTGTTGTTCTGATTGGGGGAAAGTTTAAATATTTCATTTGATTTTTAATCAATATCTCAATCAAAACCTCTTCTATCTATTATAATCGCATCTAACTTGCAAACTTACCTATAATTATGATCCAACTAATTATTCTTATTGATAACTGTAAAAAATACACCAATATTGTAACCTATTGGTTATTTAGGCCAAAGAAGACAAATATCAGATTGTATAAAAAATATGCATTAGATCAAACTATAAAATATAAGCAAATAACCAAATAAATAATTATGAACGATTTTATTGTAAATATGTAATAATTAATCCACAGTATTATGAAAAAAGAAAAAAAAAATGTACAAATTTATGTACTCAACAATGTTGTTGAGGACACTAGTACAATGCAACTAAAAAGAGTAAGACGTACTGTCCTACAAAAATAAGTACATCTGGTCACCATAACTATACGTCATACATTATTAAAATTGTAAGTATATATTGTTGGGATATGCATTAAAATGAATAAAATGACCGAAAAATGTAAAAAAGTATGTTCTAAAAAAGGGAAAAAAAACCATTGAAAAAAGCAAAATAAAAGTTTCCTTTTTGAGGTTCACAGAATCGTTTTGATTGAAGAAATGATTTATCGTTTCTTTAAAATGCAATACGCCTTTCAAGAGTATCTCACCCGACGTGCGAAGATTGTAAATCAAACTAGTGTTTACGCGTGAAACGAGAATACACATTACGTAATTTTGTTTAAATATACCTTAGCAGCGAATAATCGCTTCGAATTTTTTGTGTTTTCTTCAAAATAAAAAAGCGGGACATACTTCGCACGACGGGTGGTATTCTTTTGACGGGCGTATTAAATTTTAAAGAACCGATAAATCATTTCTTCAGCAAAACGATTCTGAACGAAGGAAGTTTAATAATATAAGAAAAAAAAAAAAATGTTCGAAAAATGTCCAAAATCTTTTTTCACATTTTCAAAATCTTTTTTATAGGATTTTCTACCTAAGTTTAAATTTTCCTAAAATTCTGATCAAAAAATGATGGTTTTCCAGTCGTTTTTGTCAAATTTTGTGTAGTTTTTTCCAAAAAAAAACATTGAAGAATTGAGAAATTCAAAAAATGACCTCTCTAAAGTACAATCTAGAGGCGAATCGGGTTTCAAAAAGTTATTGATCGAAACTTTTGGACAAGTATTTTCTATACGAAAAGTTATACACAGAAAAAAAAAATAATAAAAATAAATAAATAAATAAACATCATTGTAAAAAACACTAGCTTCTTCACTTCGTTCAAAACAAAAAATAATCATCATCACACCTCGTCTACGGCGTATTATTATCCGAAAAATCGCGTGATAAATGATGAGCTAACAAGTGTCCGTCCGTAGATGCGCGTGTGTATTATTTCCGCTATTATTCACACAAAGTATGCCGACCGGGTGACCTAATGTATATTGTATACGGTTGAGATTTCTCGTCGACTAACCGCAAACAAAGTAATAATGATATATCGTCATCATACTTTTATAGTGCAATTATTATTCCACGATTTTATTTTCCCTTTCGCGGCCAATGTTTGCCGCAAGACCTGCGTGGATCGTATCGTGTGCCGTGCGTTTCAGGGGTTATTAAAATCGTGTACGGCTCTCTCCCAAACTCTCTTACATAATGATGGATAAGGAATTCAACAATAATCGTGATCATTGGTTTTTTTATACGCGGAAGTATTGTCAATTTTCAGTTTCTTGAAAACCGAAAAATGTTTCTCGTGTTTATTGCTGCCTATCTGTGTTTAAATTTTCACAAAGTTTGGATCGAAAAAATTATGGTTTCCGAATTTCGGGTAGTTTTTCAAAAAAAAAAATAATAATAATAATAATAATAATAAAGAACTGAGAAATTTAAAAAAAATGGCCTCTCTTAAGCAGTGGCGGCTCGAAGTTTTTTTTTACTCGAATCACCCTGACTGAAAATGATCCTCTGACGACCACCCAACCACAAATTGGCCGCAATTAGGTTTAAAAAAAATTAAAAGTTCAAATTTTTTAGAGTTCATGAACCTGTAGATTCTCTGCCCCCTCCCTATCTATAAAAGTACATAATGCTAATAAAAAGCCTATGTGAATATTATTTTAGTTCTCACTTTTAATTCAATATTATTTAGTAAACCTGACTTGAACAACCACCCACCTCCTAAAATGATTATGAATCACGTGATTCAAACAAATACCCTTCGCGCCGCCACTGCTCTTAAGTATCAACTAGAGAAAATCCGGTTTCAAAAAGTCGCTAATTGAGACTTTTGGGTAAGTTGATCCATACGAAAAATTGTTAACAGAAAAAAAAAATTTTAAAAAATAAACATCATTGTAAAAAAAACTTGAATATTTTACCCATTAACACTAGCAATATAGTACAGATTGGAAAAAATTTCTCTCACTTTCGCCGTAATTATAAAATTTTAAATATAACTTTGTAATGTTTTTGTCGTAACATTGTAGATTTTCGGTGTAGCAAGCTGAAAATTTAATACGACTTCACTTGTATGCTTCAAACATGGTTAGTCAAAAATATTATGCAATTATTAATTTAAATTTACTTTTAGCAAAAGGTTTCCCACATGTTATTCCGTCTTTTTTATAAAATAATATATTATTCGTTATTATTTCAAACATTTTAAATTTATCGTCTTAAAGAGGTTAAACGATTAATCAGCAAATCAGTGTAAATTTTTAAAATCAACACAAGACTAACGATAACATCACTGTACATTTATAATTAATAATATCGGTGATTTTGCTGGTGATGATTATTTTTAAGTTTTTCTCCATATGGAAACACTTTTTTCGTGTAAAAAATATTTGTCCAAAAGTTTCATACAGTATATCTTTAAAAAAAAAATTCACGCCCAGGTGGTATTATTAAGAAGTCGTTTTTCAAAATTCTCAATCATTTTTCCAAAAAAGAGTCGAAAAATTTAGTAAAAATGACAAAATATGATGCTGTAAGCGAAAATTGCTGTTTAAAAAATTGTATTTCTATAATCCACAGACAGTTGTCGCGGTTAAATAAAAAAAAACCGGACATACTTCGCACGTCGGGTGGGATTCTCTTGACGGATGTATTGAAAATGACGACTATTATTATTATTCTTTTTATTATTAACTTCCTTCGTTCAGAATCGTCTTATTGATGAAATGATTTATCATCTCTTTAAAACTCTACACACTCACCAAGAGTATCTGACCCGAGGAGCGAAGAATATCCGTGAGGCTATGCATGTCCGGCTTTCTTTTCAATTGGTACATACATAATAAAAAAAAAAGCCGGACATACTTCGCTCGTCGGGGTGTTCTTCGCACGTCGGGTGGTGTTCTCTTGACGGGTGTATTGAATTTTAAAGAAGCGATAAATCATTTCTTCAATAAAAAACGATTCTGAACGAAGGAAGTTAATAATATAAAAAAAAAATGTTAGAAAAATGTCCAAAATTTTTTTTTCACGTTTTCAAAATTTTCTCACGCCAAAATCTTTCTCATATTATTTTCTATCTAAGTTTAAATTTTCATAAAATTCGGATCGAAAAATGATGGTTTCCGAGTCGTTTTTGTCAAATTTTGGGTAGTTTTTTCCAAAAAATTGAAGAATTGAGAAATTTAAAAAATTACCTCTCAAAAGTACAATCTAGAGGAAAATCCGGTTTTGAAAAGTTACTGATCGAAACTTTTGGACAAGTATTTCCATACGAAAAGTTGTACACGGAAAAAAATAAAAATAAAAATAAACATCATTGTAAAAACACTAACTTCTTCACTTCGTTCAGAATAGAAAATCTCGTGTAACGGTAAGATACACGAGAAAGCCACCGCCCAAGAGTGGGGTGGGGGGTTACCGAGAGAGGCTTTCACAAGATCTCATAACAATTTTAATGGAAAATAAAACCTACCTTTGTGCAACGGATCGAAGAAAAACAAGTGATGTAATTTTCAGATACCGCTGCTGCAGATCGTTCTTCAGTAGTGGATTTCACCATAGGAACACCACTTGGAACACGAGCGAGTTGTAAAAAAAAAAAAAACAAAACAAAAATTAATTCAAATCTCTAGCACAGACAAACAATCGTTTGCACACACGGTAACGTCGTTTTATATTCACGCTTTTAAAGCAATATCAGTAACAATTGAATCGCTTATTTCAGACATCGCTTAAATTCACTTTTTCATTTTTTGAGATAATCAATCACGAGATTGTGTCATGGATTTAAAACAATTTTTTTAGAACTCCCAAAAATACTCGATCACTTACTCTTTTAGATATTGTAGTGAAAATTTAGCCGAATAACTTACTAAGGGATTGGGGAAAAATTAAAATTTTTGAATTTGCACATGCAAAATTTTTTGTTTTTGGCGTTTCTGAAATAAACAATATTCAATTATCGAGACAATTATTCGTTGTGAGAACGGAGTAGTGTACCCACTTACGGATGTGTGTGTGTGTGTGTGTGTGTGTATCCTTGGTGATATTTTTTTTCACAAACAGAGCAGTTTGTGTATTATCCAAAATCCACGCGACGTCAAATTTTGTTTTCCACAATCTGCACACGCGTTATTATTTATTATTTTTTTTTTTTTTTTATTTACGAACGCTTATTCGCACGCGCAAACGGCTGCTACGCGAAACCGACCGCTGAAGATTAATCTCGACACTGAGATTACTCGGCGGCGTCGAGATGGCAATGACGATATTCAGCTGTAGCAGCAATTATTATTATTCGTCTCTATGTAATAATAATAATAATATAATACCCGGTGTATATAGACTCAGTCGCCGTCGCCGTTCTCCGTTCACCACCGACCGCATCGCGCGGTGTGGCTCTACGGAACAATATTGTTAAGTAACAGTTTGTTGTTGTGAGCACCTAAGTACGTATAATAATAATAATATATATATATATATATATATATATATAACTGCAGTGCAGTTACTCAACTACTATACATAATACTATATACAGTGTGCAGTTTTTTATTACGTATGTTATTACTACAACAGTATAATATAGCAACAGAGGTTCCCAAACTTTTTATGGTACGACCAATTTTGGGCGCGTTTTTTTTTTTCCAATTTCGGCCATCTAAAACAGTGGTTCTTAACCGGTGTGTCGCGACACCCTAGTGTGTCACGTATTACAGTTAGGTGTGTCATCAAAAAAAAATAGTTTATTTATATTTTGAAGTTAAAACTATACTTATACTGTAAATATAGGTTCACACTACACCATGTCATAAATATCTTACTGATTTTTTTTTAAAGATATAACATTTTTAACTATAAGTGTTTTTACAATGATGTTTATTTTTATTTTTCTTACTGTAAACATATTTCGTATAGAAATACTTGTCTAAAATTATGACCCAAGTTCTTTAGAATCAAAATTTACTTGTAAATTGTACTTTTATAGGTTATTTTTCGAAATTCTCAATATTTTTCAAAAATTGGGGAAAACTATGTAAAATTTAACAAAAATGCTTTTATAACTTTTTTTCATCCAAATTTTATGACAATTTATAAGATATATACTAGATAGACAATAATATGAGTATTAAAAATTTTTTCTCATCAATTATTTTCCTATCCTCAGTTAATAGTGGAATAATAAAACTGGATGAGCAAAATATAAATAGTTTTTGTAACAATAACAAACTCTGTAACTTTTAAGTAAAATTGTCTCGAATAAACTGATAAGCTTCTCACAGAATCGTTTTATTGAAGAAATAATTGATCGTTTCTTAACATTTCAATACACTCACCAAGTGTATCCCATCCAAGGATCGGAGAATACCCAATGGTGCTAAGTATGTCCGGCTTTTTTTTAATAAAATATTAACACGTAAAATATGCGTAATAATTTACACAGGCAATAATTGTTATTCTTTCAAAAATATTGAAACTGAACTGAATCAAGTGTGTCACCATTTTTATGGATCTCAATAATTAGGGTGTCACCGTATGTAAAAGGTCGAGAACCACTGGCATATGCCATATCCACTAAATGTGTCACCTAAATAAAATCAAAAAAAAAATTAAATTTTTTTTTATACGTAAAAGAAATTTTTGTGCGCGTTTATTTTAAATTATATAGTTTAAAATTCCTCATATTATATTGTGTTGGGGTTCTGTTGTATAATTTTCAAAATATTATGGTCACCCTGTCCTAACGGTCTTTGACCAAATTAGTTTGGCCTAGGACGAACTAGTTTGTCCTGAAATCGTGGTTTGTCCGAGAACATAATATACATTTATAAATATATTATGCGTCATCCCATAACACGGATCCGCATAACTCGTATTAAATTTTAATATTATGACGGCACAGTTTCCGCCGATCACCGCAGAGTACAATAATAATTATATTACACAACGTCGTCGCAAAAACGTAATAAACTTGTTTTACCCGAGTTTATCATGACGTTATATAATAATATGTTTGTCGACGTCAAAAAGGGGAAAAAACGCGACAAAAACGATCTAGAGACGTGTTCGTTCGAATACAGGGTGTCCCGGTACGATTTTACAAATGCAATGCAACTTTTTTTCCTTTTTTTTTTTAAAAAAAAACTATTACTACAGCAATAGTGTATAATTCGTTCTTTTTTTTTTTTTTTAGGACCCAAATTTTCAAATTAAAAATTTTATACGATAATTTTAGAAAAAATTCAAAATAGCCATTTATGTAAATCTCATTACTGTAAAAAAAAACTCAAGTCTCTAATACAGGTCAAATCCGTTCTTTTTTTACAAATTTTTTTTTTTTTTTAATTTTGCGAATTGTTTAATGATATTGTCAAATACGTCGGTAATATTATCATCCAATTGACGTCGTATTACAAACTTAAAAAATTCCGTAGAAAATGAACGGATTAACCTTTTTGGAGATTTAAGCGCTAATATTTTTCTAAAAATCACATTTACACTATGAATATTTTTCCTCCCAAAACTGAATGTAAAATTTCAAATTTTAGATTCTAAAAAAAAAAAATTTATGTCATTGTTGTAGCGCAATGCTATTGTAGTAATTATTTACATATTTTAGCAGTGTATTTATTTATTATTATTTATTTTTTTTAATAAAAGTTAATTATTAGTTATTTCATATTTTATCAAATCGTACTAGGACACCCTGTATACACACGATAATCGCGTATAATGTTTTCAGGAGTTTATTTGTTTTTTTTTAAATTGCGTCGGGTTCTTTTCGCGTCGAACGGCCCCGCGACTGAGGCGATAAACTCCAACGCTCGGGTATCTCGTTCAACACACACACATTTAAATAAATACACATTATTCTTATTATTGTTTTAATTTTATTTTCTTTGGCGCAGCGAATATAATAGACGAATGTACGACACGGGATTTTGATTACATTCGCCGACGGCGACACTGAGTCGTCGAACCTCGGGCCAAAGGGCCAGTGCTGCAGTAGCCGCGAGAAACTATTACACGTGTTCCCTTTGACAATTTATGTATTATCCGTAATAACTATTAGGGGATGAATGTTAGGAATGAATTATTTGCGTAAATTTTCGACAAATCCGAAAAAAAAAGCCAAGTGTGATGGAAATCCGTTTAACATATTATTATTGGAGATTGAAAATATACTAATTTTACATATTTTTAAGAGTTTTCATAATAACAGCAAATTTTCGAAGTCTTGAAGTTTTAAAATCATATTTTTATATTTATTTGTGTGCTTATATCGTTGCATTTATATAAAGATTTTTTATAATAACTGAATTTTTGAAGTTTTGAATATATTTTAATATGTCACATTTTTTAATTCATTTTCAACATAAAATTTTCAAATAAATTAACTAATATTAATTTGTTTTTTAGATTTTGAATGAAGTGAAGAAGCTAGTGTTTTTACAATGATGTTTATTTTTTTTTTCTGTGTACAACTTTTCGTATAGAAATACTTGTCCAAAAGTTTCGATCAATAACTTTTTG
>JAIPRM010006084.1:0-19334 GCA_025469315.1 Stegophylla sp. TES_Ste_2020 | reverse complement strand
TAAATTTTCATAAAATTCTGATCAAAAAATGATGGTTTTCGAGTCGTTTTTGTCAAATTTTGGGTAGTTTTTTCCAAAAAAAAACATTGAAGAATTGAATAAATTCAAAAAATGACCTCTTTAAAGTACAATCTAGAAGCAAATCCGGTTTCAAAAAGTTGCCGATCGAGACTTTTGGACAAGTATTTCCATACGAAAAGTTGTACACAGAAAAAATTTTAAAAAAATAAGCATCATTGTAAAAACACTAGCTTCTTCGCTTTGTTCAGAATGTAATATTAAATTAAAAACCATTTTAAGTGTATTTTATACTATCATTTTTGGTATTTTATATTGTATTTTTTTTTGCATTTTAAGTGCATTTTTCACATTGCATTTTTTTGACATTTTTAAGGTTTTTTAGTGCATTAAATTCACAGCCTTAATTATCATTGTTATGATTATAATTGACAACAGCAGTCGACACGGATCGCGAGTCAAGTGCATAAAATTCAAAATTATTGCCTAGCCAACGCCTGTTTATTTCATTATTCGCAAAACCTATTGCGCGCTTTTAGTCGCTGCTGCGTACAAGTCTCCTAATTATAAACTTATTTGAATGAAACAATTAAATTAAATTATTTCATTACGGGAAAACTTGTGTATTTAATGCGGTCATTAATTATTTGCAGAGCAACAAATGATTGCAGTGATTAAATTAGTCTTATTGAAAAACGAGATGAAATAATAATATCAAAACATTACGTTGTGAACTATGGTATTTAAATTCATTGTACATTTTTTTTTTTTTTTTTAAAACTAAAATAATAATTATTATAAATCAAGAGATTAATGAGAATGAAGTATCAAAACGTGAAAATCAAAAAATATATAAAAAAATATATATATATATAAGTAAATATAGTTTTCGAAAATGATAAAAATCAAATCAATTAAAATATGAAATATTAATTGTAATATTCTTGTCCTTGCGTGTGTTAATAATAAAAGCATTAAAAATATAATTACATTATTTTTTACTTTGAGCGGAGCGAAGAAGTTTATGATTTTACAATAAATGTTTATAATTTCCGTTCTATAAACACTTTTTTTCTACAGACATACTTGTCCAAAAGTTTTGACCGGCGACTTTTTGAATCAGAATTCGGATTTAGATGATACATAATAGAGTTTAGAGAGATCATTTTTCAAAATTCGCTTTTTTCAAAAAAAACGGAAAGAGAATAAAATGTATTTTTACTTTATTTTATTTCGCTTTGATTGTTTATTTGGTTGCTATAGAGAAAATTTGATAGTAATCAATAAAATTGTTGAAGATAAACCATGATAACAAAATAGTCAATGAATGTTTATTTTATTTTTTTAATTACATTTATTTTTAACTTTGGTATACACCGTGACGAAAGCTCCGTTCAGAATCGATTTATTGAAGAAATGATTAATATTTTTTTAGATTCTGAACGGAGTGAAGAAACTTATGATTTTACAATGATGTTTATTTCTTTTTTTTCTCTCTCTCTTTCTGTGAACACTTTTTCGTAAAGAAATACTCGTCCGAAAGTTTCGATCAGTATCTCTATAGAACCGGAATCGTACCCAGATGGTACCTTTGAGAGGTCATTTTTCAAATTTCTCAATACTTTTTCCAAAAACGGGGAAAAACTGTCGAAAAATTGACAAAAAACCGCGATTACCGAAATTTCCGTAAAATTGAAAATTACTTTTTGACATAACTTCTAAAATAATGCAGCTAGAGACTTGAAATATTCATCGACCACTAAAAATAGAGCTATACGAGAACATTTCATAAAAATTTCAAAAAGATATTAGATCAGTTTTGAGTCGAGTACGGCATTTCGGAAATTTCCCATGATTTTTTTTTTTTTTTTAATGATAAACAACCGTGCGATTACGGGTTTTAAGACTGGAAAATACCACGCGACGAGATTAACATTGGCAGACACGTGGGGGTGGGGGGTACGATGGACGACGTGACACAAGAGGGTAAACGGTCGCGCCGAGCAACAAAAAAAAAAAAAAATCCCCCGGCCCGACACTAAACATTTTAAAAGTGTACCCATCACGGGGACACATTTGATTGATTAGACTTTGCTGTCTAGCGAAAAGATACTCGTGTTTCGCGCTCAAAATATTTATATATAATATATACAGGGTGATTTTTTAAGCGTGCTCACCCCCATTTTTGGCCGTAAAAATTCAAAATTTGGAATTTTTTTTTTCCGGAATGTTCAAGTTACTATAAAACCAATATTTTCCATAACTCATTTTTTTTCATGTCACCTTAGGATGTCCTGTGGAAATACAAACTTTCTTTTTTCAAATGGCTATCCCCTATTTTAATTGCAGAATTATATTCGGGTTATTTTTCTGTGAATTTTGATGTATTGAAATTAAAATTTGAACGAGTACTTTTTGAATCATTCAAATTTAAATATTAAGAAAAATTGTCACTTGGGCACATATTTAGTTATTATAAATCTACTCATTTAACCTTTAATCAGAAATAATTAATCGAAATGTTCACAGATATCATGATGTTGTGTACGAGATTAAATTTTACATTTATAAAATATTAATTAGTCAGGTGGTCGTCTTATCTATTAATTCATTTACCTATTAAGAATAAATTAAAATATATTGTGCCCGAGTGACAATTTTCCTTAATATTTCAATTTGAATAACATTCAAAAACTACTCGTTCAAATTTTAATATTTCGATACATCAAAATTCACAGAAAAATAACCAGAATATAATATTCCGTAATTTAAATAGGGAGGAGGGGGGGTAGCCGTTTGAAAAAAGAAAGTTTGTATCTTCACAGGACACAGGACTCTTGGTGTTATGAGAAAAATGAATTATGAAAAATATCGGTTTTAATAGTAACTATGAACATTCCGGTAAAAAAAAAATCCCAAATTTTGCATTTTTACGACGGCCAAAAATTAGGGGTGGTGAGCGCGCATAAAAAATCACCCTGTATATACATAGCAAATTACCAAGTTAATTATTATTCACATTTTTCTTTCCGCGCGCGCACATAATAATAATAATAATAATATAAAATGGACTTAACGGAAATATAATAAATAAAAGACCGAATTAATATTAATTACGCGTCGTCGTGGAAATTTTGAATTAATATTTCCGCCATTGGTACGTTGACGGGCGGCGCGACAGACGTCATTGCGTTATTTTTCCTCGAACGATCGTTAATATCAGCGTCCGGACATTATTTTGTATACATTATAAATACTGCGCCCTAGAAAAACAAGCACGATGATGATATTATGATTTTGTTCTGCGGACGTTTTTTTTTTTTAATTTTAATCGCCCTATGTATGTATATTATTGGCGTGTGTACAGTTCAGAGGTTCCCAAACTTTTTAGTTTTTGGTTTTTACAATGATTTCGATTTTTTTGATTTTTTTCTGTGTGCAACTTTTCGTATGGAAATACTTGTCCAAAAATTTCGATCAATAACTTTTCGAAACCGAATTTGCCTCTAGATGATACTTTAGAGAGGTAATTTTCTGAATTTCACAATTATGCAATTTTTGTTTTTTGGAAAAAACTACCCAAAATTTGACAAAAACGACTCGGAAACCGTTATTTTTTGATCCCAACTATAGATAGAAAATCATTTAAAAAAGATTTTTGGACATTTTTCTAACATTTTTTTTTCTCATTTATTTTTTATATTATTAACTTCTTTCGTTCAGAATCGTTTTGTTGAAGCAATGATTTATCGTTTCTTTAAAATTCAACACACCCGTAAAGAGAATCCCACCCGTCTTGCGAAGTATGTCCGGCATTTTTTTTTCTCTTTTGCTTGTCAAGTGACAAAAATGATAAAAAAAAAAAAAAAACACTGAATATAAATATTAGTATTAATTAGTATTGAAATTTTTATCGAATAATTTTCATAACTGTAAACAACTCTAATATTATTATTATTATTATTATTATTATTATTATTAGAAAATTGTGAAATTAATATTTAAAATTATATAGTTGAATATAAATACGTATAAATGAACATTACAAAGTAAAAAAAAAATATTCTTTTATAAAAATATTTTTCAAATTTCTATATTTACGTTTCCATACAATTTTAATTGCATTTTTGTCAAATTCAGACGAGATTTTCTTAAATTTTGCCAAAAGTATTGAGAATTTTGAATAGTTATTCGACTACCCTAAAACGCCATCTAGATGCAAAGTCTGATTGAAAAAGTCACCGTTGGAAACTTTTGGAAAATATTTTCTATACGAAAAAGTGTTCAATGAAAAAAAATAAACACCGTGCACTTGAGCACTTCACTCCACTCAGAATTTAACATTTACAATGCGACCCACTAAAAATTTAATCACTACCCACTTTTTGGTCGTGATCCATAGTTTGGGACATATTTTACCATCTTTTTTTTTGACAATTTTTGGGTAGTTTTGCATGTGCTTAGAATATAAGCATTGAAAATTTTGAAAAATGACCTTTCATCAACAGTACTACTTGGTTATAATTTTGGATCTGTAAAGTTAACGATCGAAACTTTTTGGAACAAGTATTCCTATACGAAAAAGTGTTTACAGAAGAATAAACAAAAATCAAAAAAATTAACATCATTGTAAAAATATTATAAACTTCTTCTTCACTCAGACTCTAGGGTTAGGTTAGGTTATGTTTTTATTTTTTTTTTACTGTTAACACTTTTTCATAAAAAAAAAATACTTGTTCAAAAATTTCAACCACCAACTTTATGAATCAGAATTTGCTTTAGATGGTACTTCAAAGAGGTAATTTCTCGAAATTCTCAATAATTTTTTTTCAAAATTTGGGGAAAATTGCCCAAATTTGAGGATAAAAACACCTTTAAAACTATTTTTTTTTATTCAAATTTTATGAAAATTTAATTTAAATACATATACTGTCCTCTTAAACCTTGGCAGTAAGAAACAATAAATCATTTCTTCAATAATATGATTCTAAGCAAAATATATATTAATAATATAAAGAACAATAATAATAATTTTCAACACACTTTACTCATCTTTACTTTAATTTATATATTTTTTTTTATCCAATAAATAAAGAAAAGGAAAAAATAGATAATTTCACTAAAAATAACAACATATTGATGAGAAAATATTTCTAACATTTTTTTATCTCACATCTTCAAAATTTTCTTTTGCCAAAATATTTCTCATATTTATAGTCATCCGTGTTTACATTTTTATAAAGTTTGGATTGAAAAGGGACGATTTCTGAGTTTTTTTTTTTTAATTTTGAGTAATTTTTTACGAATTTCAAGAAAACAATTGCCAAATTATCAAAAAATATCCTCTTTAAAGAACCATCCAAAGGTAAACTCCTTTTAAAAATCCTTCTTAAAATCCTTTAAAATATTAATTGAACAATTTGGATTTCAGTAAGATAAAATGATGAGTAAATTCAATAAAAAAAAATTTTATTCTTAAATGTATTATTTGACTTATAAATATTGTTAGAATCACTGCTGTAAATAGTATAAATTTAATAGAAGAGAGTGTTGTTTTGTGAAATGTGCGCCTCTATAATTTTCTATGTTCATGCCACATTGGCTTTCGGCCAAATCAATTGTGCGTCCGGCGACCTCAATATTCCAACAAACTTTTATTTCCTACACATTAGTTCATAGAAAATATTATATACCACTATAATCATCTTTCACAAACTGAAAGACTTTTAATTAAAATGAATATGTTTTTTTTTTTTATCTATAGAGAAGCGACATATCTGATCTTCCCAATAGACTTCTCATTTTGACATTTCTACATAACTATATATTATAATATTTTTATTATAGTCGCATTTATCAAAAATAAATAAATAAATAAATACATTTATTTTTATGTTAAACTGAAAATCAACACAAATTCATTATTCATTTCAAAAATTGAATATGAAAAAAAAAACATATTATTCTCGTAAATATATATTATATCAACAAAACAAACATCTGTACGGACAAATGCATGCATTCTGTATAATAGAAATAATAATTTATTAGCACCAACTATATTAATACAATTTTGTGAATGAGTTGCTTAAAAATAAAATATCGAATAAATATAGGTAAATACAATTTTAGTTTATAACACATCGAAAACTAGAAAGTTAGGAACTGAACACAATATTTTCATTATCAGAAAGTTACAATTCATTTTTTTTTTTTTTTCAAATATATGTTTTGTTATATACCAAGTTTGGTAAAATATTCTCGATGTTAGTTAGTTTTAAAATGAAAGACATAATATCGATGTACATAAAATAATAAAACTCCAGAAATATATGTTGAATAAAAATTAATATTACAGTTAATAATAAACTAAAAAGTAATATGTGATAAGTATACAAATAAATAATAATAATAATAATGATAAACAACATTAGACATTTTATAAATTGTATATGACAGTGATTCAGCATTTATTAAACAATACATCTTCTCTGAAATGCGATAAAAACATACAACTTGTATTGTATATTATAATGATGAAAAAATAGCAACTGATAAAAATTTACTTTTATTACTATAAAATGATAGCAATTTTTTTAACAAAATATATCAAAAGCAATACAACAATAAAAATAACACTAAAATGTGAAAACTAATAAATTCATGGATTCAGAATGATTGTGGCGGCAATAAAATATGGCACTATTAAATTTTACATTCCGAGCCACTTTAGTTTCAATAATAACAATATTATGTTTTAAAAATAAATTGGAAGTCTTATTGTGATTGTTACTTCGTGATTTCATACAAAATGTATGCTTATAAATTTAAGAGTATGTTACAAATAAATATAAACATTGCTTATAATATTTTAATATATTATTACAAGTATAAAAATAATACTATATTTTAAAACCTCATAACTCAAATTATCATAACAAAAAATACTGTATTAATAACATTATAATAATCTAAACACATATTTAGTGGCTCGGTTCATTTTTCCAACTCATAAAATGTTTGTTCCATAATTAATATTTCAATAAAAATATTTGTTATGATAAAATAGAAGCACTAAATACCTTTTAGCATATTAAATAACAGATTGTATAGAAGAAAAACAATTTTGTCACATTAACAAAAATTAATTTATAATAAAACAAATAACAATATAAATATTATGTATTTAAAAATCTTTTCGTCCGCAATACCTTATTCTAAAAAACTTTGATTTCCATTAATGCAGAATAACAAAAATACAAAAGCTTTTCAATATTACTCTGTATCAAATTATCTACAGACGGTATAAAAATTAGCTAAATTAAGGCATACTAAAATACATTTTTTTTTTTATTTGTAATTCGTTGTATCTCATTTATCTCATTATGATTGAAGCGTCTATGTATATAGGTAACTCAGTTATAAAAGTTAAAGCTCGATTATTACCTCATTTAATTTAAACATAAATGTTTTAAAATATATAAATACCATTCAAAGCACTGCTATTCAATACAAATATTAAGGCACGTGTCGACTCCCCGACCCATTGGAATGATTCAGTGGCCGAAACAAAAAAATAAAAATATTTTTCAAATTTGTATTTTATTATTTAGTCCGAAGCAGCGTCTTTCGACCTATTTTCATTAAATTTATAAATCAATGTAAGTATTGTCAATCAGCCGAAAACTATGACTTACTATAATTTGTCGTGCCCAAAGTGATTTATACAAATTACTCTGTTAACTTATAAATACTTAATTAATATTGAACACCTGTTTATGGCCATGGTATTGCGGCGCACGGAAGATTAATAGTGATACCACGGTTGACGTCTGACCCAACATAACCGTATACCGGTGTCAGTTCTTATTTTAATCGATGCTGCTTCGGCCGCCCGTACGGTTTCTTTGACAGACTGCATCAAATTCTGTGCGTTACCCACCAACATGTCTGTAGCCTCTTGATCTTCTTCTGAACCGTGGGCTCCCAACATGGTCGCTTTGACCGTAGACAAAATTTTCAATTGAGTTCCAATTGTCGGTATACGTTCGCACACTTGCAGCAAATTCTGAAATAAAAAATAATATAAATATTATTTAGTTAATATAAGTAGTATAAAAAATTTTTATTAGCTTGAAACACTCACAGTTCTCATTCTCTTGTCAGTACACTCTCTGGCCAATTCTTTGGCCAAACGTGTCACTTCTTCGGAAGCTTCGGCGATCGCTTTGGCGCAAGCGATAAGATCACGTTTGGTGCCAGTCTGGCCGCGGACTAATTGAGACAGTCGACCCATCAAAAGTGCCATTTTCTTGGCGGCAGCAATGATCTTGTTGTCTTTACTGGACCATTGTCGAACTTCTTGATGCAGTCCGTGTGCTGCAGCCATAATGGGTTGATTGGGCAATGGCGCGTGCTTGAACATTTCGTCTTCGTCGTCGGTTTCCGCCGGTAGTGGAGGCCTCGGGGGAGGTGCTTGTTCGCCGGGCAACGGTGGACGAGGTGGAGCTATTTCGGGTTCAATAGACAGGTCGTATAAGTCCGGTACCACGGTGATAGCTCCACGAACACCGCGCACTGCGTCCAGCAACGCGTTATTAGACTCTCGCCAGCGTTTAACGGCTTGGGCGTCGTTGGTGTTCAACGCTACTGGTTTGGCGTCTTGAACCATTCTCGCCACCGATGCTTGTAAGATATCCGATGCCCTGTTCAATGTCGCGTGAAATACCGGATCTTCAGAATTATCCGCCTCTTGTTTGGCGACTTGATACACTCTGTTACCTAGACGAGCAATCGCCGTAGTGTGCTCGACCATTTTGTTAGGATCATGTCTGGCAATAGCGTCTTCACATAATTTCGCGTGTTTACGCATTTGGTCCTCTAAAATTTAAAAAAAAATTTTTAAAATTACTAAATATAAAAATCCATCAAATGAATATTATGTCATAAATATGAAGGCTGACTTTCCAGTATAGAGCAGTAGCCTGCTGTAAAAGGTGATTAAAGTAGAGAAATTATTTTTAAAAAATAGACAAAATAGTGTATTAAGTTTTAAGAATTAAAATCAAAATCAAAATTATAATAAGTTTCTAAGTTTTATGTTTTAAAAATACGTAATAGTATAATACTATATTTTTAAATTATATAAAACACTAAAAATTTAAAAACAAATGTTTCTTTGAGCAGAGAATATACTCAATTCATTCTTGATACAAATAATTATATTTTTGAGAAAAAAAAAACAATTAAAAATATAAATTTATATTGCAGTTAATTAGTTACAATATAATTTGAAATAAGAGAGCATTTGAATTTTGAATTTTAAGCATTTGATGAATTAAAGAAATATTAGATATTAATTTGATTCTTTTTGATGAAACATATTGTTTAACAAGTTTTTTATTATTATCTAATTCAACATAATTACACAAAATGTTTTATTTTTAGTAGCAATAAAAACAATTTAATAAAAAACTGATAATACTAAGAGTAGTCTTTATGGTTAGTAAATCAATTAATACTTTTATGCCAGAGAGGGAGGCAGAACAGATATATAATTCTCAGGTAATAACATCTTATGACACTTCTTTCGACATTTTAATAATTAATAATAACAATTAATAATGATAAAATCTCTGTTTAGTAGACTAGATACTAAATCTTAGTCCGTGGTAATTTTCGAGATTTAAGTTATCGGCATAATGGTCAACAAGGAACCATAAGTAAATTAGTGTAAAATTAGTAAAAATGACGAAAAATGTGAGAAATGACCTAAAAATATCAAAAAATGACCTAAAAAAGTAATAAATACCAAAAAATTACGAAATAAAAATTAGTTATTCAGATTCACATGCTAATGAAACATATTTGTAGTCAGAAGAGATCGTCTAAAACATTCCAAAAAAAAAAAAAAAAATGCAAAATGCATCAACTTCCGAACCTTATTTATAACCAACATTATATTATATTAGTTAAAGTTGTATTTGGACAACACAAATTTTTAGTTTAAAAGTTGCAAAATAAAAATGCTTGAATATTGCAAAAGCTTTTCAAATGCAACAATATCTAAGCTTTAGTTGTAAAATATGAGTTTCAATTTTACAAATAATACAACAAATTGTGAACAAACCAGAGAGCCGAATAAAGGTCGAAGAATCTGTGGCTTCATCACAAAGATTTCTTATATGTGTAGCTGTACCAGCATACTGAGAACACAAATTATCAAAATGTTCTCCAGCCACTTTATTATCTGAATATTGTGCTCTGATTTGTCCACCATTGATTAACTGAGGTCCAAGAGATTCAAGTTGTTGTGCAGCCTGATTAAGTGCTTCAGACAATTTTTTTCCTCCGCTACCAGTAGCTGCCACAAGTCGTCCAGTTCTACTAGCACGTTTTGACCAATCAGATAACCTATTTGCTCTATCAGCAAAGTTAGCTTCTCTACCAGGAGTTCCTGCAAAAAGAAAATTGAGATAATATCAAAAAAAAAAATAAAACAAATGTAATATATCATACTTACCTTTTGGTACATGCACAGCATCTGTAAATTGTTTCAAAGGTGTATTTATATCAACGAAATCTTCAACAACACGACTAACAACGGCATCTTGAATCATCTTTTTCAACTCATCCAATTTATGTGATAATTTTCTAAAATTCATAACAAAACAATCATATTTTTAAATCATCTATTTAAAATAATTACTAACAACTACTTTAGATTTTGAGTGGAGAGAAGAATGTTTTAGTAAATTTAAGCTTAGTATTTTTACAATGATGTTTTTTATAAATTATACTCATAGCCCTAAATATCTAATTATGGTCACTTCAGTAAAAATAAACATCTATGGACAGCCTAGAGTAAGCTTAATTTATTTTAACTATAAGTCGCTCAACTACCTTTCTATCTATATTCCAAGTTTCATAAAGATAGGCTCTGTGAGTAATTTTTTAGATGCATCTTAAATTTAAATTGTAGGTAAAACGACACTGTTATAACTATTATGATAAAGAACAGTAGTTATTATAATTTTCTTTGTACATACATTATTATGTATTGTACATTTATTTATAAAACAATAGCTTTTGTCATTTTTTTTTTATAATAATTTTTTCCATGATTTTAAAAGTAGCAAAATGTATCATTTTTACAAATAATTCATTTGAATTTGATAAATTTGTGTTCTAATTTATTATGAAGTTTCGCTCTCTAAAAATCTAAACTAGTCATACAATTTACCCATTTAATCAGTATAATATGAGAAAGTTAATTTTATTTGATTCAAAGACTTGATATCTAATTGTTTAATGTTGATTACCTAGCTATCTGTTGTGCTTGAGGCGAGTTTCCTTCACCCCGTCTGCATAAATCACTTAATTGACGAGATAACATATCTACTTCATCGCAAAGATTTAATATTTCAGCTCTTTGAACTCCAGGAAGTCCATCAGCCACCTAATACATGTAAGTATATTAATAAATATATGAATTTTTTTTTTTGTTTTGTTTTTGTTATTTTACCCTGTGAGCTTCATCAATAATCAATGAAATAGCTTTTTGACCTAAACCGTTATCATTTCTTTCTGGATGTAACAACCATTGTCTAGCTTGATCCAACTGTCCACCAAGTGTATGAGCCACTTGCTGTCCTTTAGCTGCAACTCCACTTTTCTCAGTTTCATTAACTGCTCTCGTCACAAGTTTCACTAAGTCTCCAATTCTTCCGTCAATACTACGTGATAAGCTTTCTGCTTGAGCAGTAGCACCTTTGCCGTCATGCCGTAGTTCACAAAGTGCATCAGTCATAGTGTTGATTTCTGAACATAATTTCTGTATGGGCTCTCGTACTTTCGGCGAACAGCGTTCTGATATTAAATGACATTGTTCGAGCAGCTGACGAATGGATTTTTCACCCAAACCCCCGGGCATTGATAATGGTTCCTGCAAGTAAATATAACATGTTTACAATTTTAATGTAAGTATTAACTTAATTGTAACACTTACTTGTAACCAATCGTGGGCAGTATTAACTTTACCCTCGATTATATTAAGGGCTTTTCGCATTACTGTTATGTTATCAGCTTCCCATTCGTCTTCGTCATAAGTTGTCAACTGTAAAACTCTTATTATCTCTAATAACTCTCCAGTCATACGGCTGGTAAGATAATCCCTATTTTCAGCAGCTTCAGGGCCTCCTTTACCTCCTACAATAATTTTATAATAAAGTTTTAAATGTATTAATTTTATTTAAAAAAAAATAATACAATGGGATTTTATGTATTTTTACCTTCTGAAAGAATATGAATAAAAATCTTCATGCTACAAATAAGAATTGGCGCTAGAGTCTTCACCTGATCAAGGCATCGAATAAGTATATCTCGATGAACTTGATGAGTAAGTTCTTTTTCTCGGGCTCCAACTTCTCGTGAAACCTTAAATTAAAAAAAATAATTATTTTTCATTAGCTAATTAAAAACTTGAGTTGAAACAAAATAAATTAACATACTTTACTTAAGCAAGGACTTAAGTCTTTAAGAAACTGCACCAAATCTTCCATGCTTTCAATAACTTCGGCCACGGCTAAATAATCCAAAACTTTTTTACACTCTCTAATAATTTTTCTGACTTCAGACTCATCAAAACACAACAACAAAGACGAAGTGCCTTGTAATATTCCTCTAGATCCTTCTATCAGTTTTCTACGAGCCGGTCCGCTATATGGATCTTGTTTTAACATAGCTGAAGCTTCTTCGAGCAAGCGTGATGCACCTTCAACTCGATAAAGAGCCGAAGGAAGATCTTGTTTGAGTATTTGATCATCACTACTGTTTATAGTTTCTTTGCCCACTTTAATAAGATTCATAACTGCACGGCTCACGGCTTGAACCGGCTTTTCCAAATCTGGCATAGCACTTCCATCTTCAGCATCTTCATGTAAAATTACTAACCGAGAAACCTAAAAGTAATAATATAGTATTAAAAAACATTAGATAGTTAAAAATAAGAATTTCTTAAGTTAGATAATATACCAGCAAGCTTCAAAAATAAATTCATATTAGTAAAAAAATTTAAATCGTCATGAAATTGTATAAATATAGGTAACTACTACCTATGCATATCTACTATTTATATATAATTAAATATTAGGATAATTAACCATTAATTTAAGTATTGAGCATTACGAGAATCATATGGAATCCATATGTATCATGTTCTATTCTAAAAATAGTAATTTTTTATTCCAACTGTAGTACCTACTACATTAGTTTTAAAAATAGAGTAGCTAAAGGGTAAACTAAATCTTTAGATATACACTTCTTTCTCTCGTCCCTCTATTTTGAAGGAAATAGAAATGTTTACAAAATACATTTAAAGAGTTTTAAACGGGTATATATCTTGTACCTTAGGTATCATTAAATGTAATAAGATGATCCTGAGGACGGTCCTATTCAAATTACAATGTATAAATAAAATGAACCATTTTATTTAGGTATATACACATATACTTTAAATCAAATTAAGTGTTTAATTTAATTATACATCAGAAAAAATGATAATCATATTATAGACAATAGCCATATAAATTGATTTATTATAATTAAATTATCATTACATGAGTATTAGTTATAAATAAAACTATACAAATATAATAATATAAGCAACAGTTTAATGCTTAGACTGACATTATTCATGTTTTTAACAATTAATAAAACAAATAGGTAGTAGAACCCATGATAGAACCTATATTATGGTGCAATAAGATATAAATTAAATTCACAAAAATATATTATCTCTATATTAATTATTACCTAACTAATAAATATTTTAGTTTATCAGAAAACAATTTTTCATTCTCAAATTAATTACACTTGATGTCACTGGATAAGTATTCTTAAATTATCTGAACATAAATTATAGGTATGGTTGCATTGAGTACTTAGTGTTGGTTACAAGTACAACAAGTGTTATAAATAATAGTTAATAATTGATTATAATAGCAAAACATTCATAAGATGATCTAGGTTCTAGGTAATCATCATTTTAATGGTGGGACATCACATGGGTAGTGTGATTTGAAATTGTCGTTTTCATTGAAAAGAAAAAATGTAGGTATAAATTATAGATAGTTGGTATGAACTAAGGAGCATATGTTTATACCAAGAGAGGTTTCTATAACTATGAAATATTTATGTAATTATGTACTATTAAACAGTAAAACTGCTCAAAATATTTCTATAATGTAAATCACCTCGATTTTAAAAAAATTTCTAGAGATAAATGATAAAAAGATTTATTAGATTAAAAATAGGTATCATGTATACCGCTATTTTCAGCATATACCTATTATATTATATCAGGTTCACATGTTCCCCGATGAGTGAGTAATTACTAGTTACAGAGTATGGAGTACACATACGAATAATAATCTGAATTCTTAAACATGTACCTAGGTATGTGCCTCTTGTAAAAAATTAAAAGACACAATTAAACTTAATAACTCTTATTTTATTATACGTAAACGCTCTAACAAAAATATTAGGCACTATAAAAAGAGAGCTATAGTAAGCAAATAGGTATGACTGGATATACTAAAAATTTAGAAAATATGACTCTGTAGGTCACATAATATACCTATTATTCTTATCTTACTTCGCGCTAATTTAGGTATTTTTAAAATGTAATAGGTATGAAAAATGTCTAGATATTATCTGATGTTTAGTCATTGAAAGCCCACCAATGATCTATATAGTTTCTCTCTAAATGAGCTAATATTCTCCTCAACAGAATATAAAATGAATATTAATAACATTAAAAAGCATCGTTTCTACAGGTGAATACACACCGACCTACGAGATTATTTTAATGCCACATATTTCATACTCTTATCAAAACTACAGGTTACATGAAATATGTACCTAATAATAATAATATTATATCGTTTTGAAATATTATTAAGTACTACAACTGAACTTTAAACTGTACCGTTGCAGTTTTTGATTAATACGAATTTAATCGAAATTCCAAAAATATAAACAAGAAAGATTAACCGAATTCCTTCGAACATGTCCAGTAGAGCAAAAAATACACATTGTTCAAAACAAAAGGACGTGTGTTATCACGACTCGCGGTATCTCTCCCATGTTTATGTGTTGTTCGTATCGTTTGTAAATAGTAAATAATAAATATTACTACTGTCCCGTTAGAGGGGAAACGGGATTCGGTCTTGTACCTATAATAATTATCTCGTCCAGTGCGAATCGCAGAGGAAAAAGTGCGCTGTGAACGGTCAAGAACTATCATCGGAAAAGGGGCACGGCCGTCGCGCTGATCGTAAATCAATCGTCGTTTAAAAAAAAATAATAATACCTATAGTAATATTCGGACGGTGGCGGCGGAAACATCATATTATTATTATTATTATTATTATAAACGATGGCACGGGATCCCCATCGTCGTCGTGTAACACATTTCGGTATTAGCCTTGAGAGACGGCGGCGGCGGCGAATCGAACGGCGCGGGGGAGGGAAACGATAAAGATAATGGAAAAATAATATGAAAAAAATATCGCTCTTCATCGGCGAAATCGGGTCAAGCTCGTCGTCGTCGTCGTCGAGTGTGTAAAACACAGGCCTAGTCGACCATACATAGACACCTATAGTAGGACGACGGGAGTGTCCCGGACACGGCATTGAGGAGACACAGGGGAACGGCACACAGATGGTCGATTCTCCGGGGGGCATTAACAACTAAATAATTCACCGAGGTTACCCGCCATTAAATAATCGTCCCCGGAAGTGTGGACAAATCATCATCATCATCACGGCTTACCTGCTGAGCGACGGGTTCCAATATGCTCTCGATGGTTTTCGTGTGAAAGACGGGCATTTTGATATTTTTGACGACGGACGGACACTTAGACACGAGACGTCGTCGGGAGGGTTAAAATCGCGACGGAAAAATATTAATTTTGCACGATTACCTCTCGAAGGTGTGCGTAGCGAGTTTGGGGGAGGGGGTCGAGGACGGAGATACACAAAAGGTGCGAAACGAGCGAGTTTTACACGCACGAACACACACACACACACACACACGGCACGGTGCACACTGTTTGTCAATGGACCAGCAGCGAAATAACCATTTATAGGAACCGACGTCGTCTTCTTAAAATAAACGCGATCCTACTGCCGCGCGCGCGACGGACGGACCCGTGTAGTAGTCGTAGTGTTTGTAGTACTGAGGAACTGAGAGCTGTGTTTCCACCACGGCCACCGCCACCTCGTTCGTTCACCCCCCACCCCGAACACTGTCGCGCGCGCCGCCGACGGTGATGTAGACGCGTACGCGGGGCGGGCACCGTATTTACAGTTCCGCTCGCGAATCCGGCACCGCACTCCGAATACCTGCTTGCTGCAACTGCAGCTCGTTCAATGCTGAATACGTTTTTTTTTTTTTATTATCATTGTTATTATTATTATTTTATTTATTTTTTCATGACCATAGAAATGCGCGTGCAGAACGTCGTTTCAGGGGCACAAACCGGCTGTGTGTGTGTGTGTGTGTGTTTTCTGTTGACTTTTTTTCAGTCAATGGCGTCCGGTTGGTGCGGGGAGAGAAAGACGGAGCATTTGAAGGTTTTTAGTGCCATAGATAACAAGACAGTTCCATTTTCAAAAACTTTTCAAGGGACAAATAAAATTTTAAATTTTAAAATCCACAACGACCAAAATAATTTCTTTAAATATTTCAAATTATTGTAATTCACATTGGTACCAAAAAACTGGTAATCAAAAAAAGCCGAACATACTTCACACGATGTAATAGTCGCTAAATGAGCGAAGGAAAGGAAGTGGCAGAGCATAGCGACGCTCAATATCTTATAAAAATACTTACTAAATACGTCCCCTAATAATTTAATATCATAATATCACGTAGTGTAACGAACACCTAATAAGATTACGACATCTAATCGAGTATAGATATCATTTTACATATTGTAGATAGCATTCGACACCGTCACCTTAAAAAATTTTTATTTTGTAATACTCAAATTTTTTGATGTTTGAAAATGATTATCATTCCCCTCCCTGATAAAATTCCAGTAGGTTCCTGCCTATGATTCCAGTGATAAGGCATTCGCACGAAACGCGTCGTATATATAGGTACACTTATCAAAGTACAATAATAGTTGATAAATTCAATATTTTAATTTTACGTAGAAATATACATTATTTTACAAAAAAAAAAAAAATTCTAGAGGAGCAAATATTCCTCCTTATCTCTGCTTCAAATAATATGAATTAGAAATAATATTGTACGTATAAATAATAATAAATTATAATATGAATGTTGAATTCATACATGTGAATATATGCCATCCGTGTAAAATAAATTTAAATATTTAAAGTTACTTTTAGATAAAAAAAAAAAAAATAAAGATATTTTTTCAATGGCTAATTATTATAGTATGTAATTTGTAGTTTGAGGATTATGCACCCCCTGGGGGGGGGGAAATGTTCTGCGCTCGAACATTACCGCAATCGATTATTGAGAGTAAGAAGGTGTAACATAAAATTTACATAGTGAAATATAATAATGCTGCTTATAAAATATTATGCGAAACGAGGTAAATTTTAATTAACATATTTTTTACAAAGACTATTATTACATAATAACGATCAATGACCGCTTCGGATGATAAAAAAAAATATCCAGGGCAACATTGGGTATGCTGAATCCCCGTTGCCCTCGCTCTCACACTCTCAGAGCTTCAATTACGTTTAACCGTAGATAAAATATGAATTAAAAACCGAACAACGGTTTTAAACATAAAGTAAAAGTATACAGTAATAATATTATGTGAGCGCGTGTATTCTCCCAAAGAGTAAAATCATATTATGTTTTTACATAAATTTCATTTATGTACGGTACGCCGCCCTTCCGAATTCCCTAGAAAGTGATATTGCATCATCAACGTTGGGGATATTACGAGATGAAAACGTTATGAAAATGAATTTATAGCTTTATCAAAATAAAGTCAATACATACAAAAATGTGTTTTAAAGAAAAAAAAATAAATGAAATAAACGTCATTGTAAAAACATTAGCTTCTTCGCTCCACTCAGAATGTATAAGTAATAAAAAATAATTAACTTGCATGTACGCATTGAAATTTCGAAACGATTCAAAATTATAATTCCTATACTTACCTATATGGTTATATCCACGTACACGTATTTTTTTTTTTTACAAGAGAGTCGGCTCGATCAAAGATCGCTGCTTTTCGAGATAATTGTTTTTAAACCCGATCTCCCCCACCCTTACAGTTCAGTAATGCTGTCTACGTCACCGTACGGCGTAGGACGTGTGTGTATAATAAATATTATTAAAAAAGAATTGCTGAGTTGTAGTCGAGTTACTGCAAGGTAATAATGAATGGCGTGCATACACACTTCGATTCTCAGCACACGGTGGCACCGGGTTCGCGTGCGGGAGCGGGACCATTTTACTCCAAAAAATCAGATTCCATTTTCCTCCACTACCAATTCTCTGCCTCCAAAAAAAAATAAATAAACAAAGTCCTTTTTCCTTCACAAATAAAATACCATTCTCCTCCAGTTTCCATATTCCTCCAAATATTATTTTTCTACGGTTATATTATGTAATTGGACAAACATTTTAAATAACTGTGTATGATATATAGGGCCCGAATTCTAATACATATTTATTTCGGTGATCTGAAGCAATGCTTTCCAAGTACATAATTTGTTTCATGTAACAGAGAACTTAAAAGTGGAACTTTCATTTTGCATTATTTTGCATTATTTTGCATTTTTCGATGTTTTTTCATTTTTAGAGCATATATTTTAGCATTTTTCGGTCATTTTATTCATTTAAAGGCATATTTCAACAATATACTTACAATTTGTATAATGTATAGTATCTGTACACAATACGAATCAATGATTTAAATTTAACTAATTCAAAATATTATACATGTTTTTTGGGTTTTTCCTTAAAAATATCTAGAAATCTTTATATAATTGCGATAATGTCTATTTTTATATTTACTCATGGATGCCTAGACTTGGCAAATGGCAAATAAGAAAACAAATTAAAATATAAAAACACAAAATATTTTTTTAAGAGTATTTCTATGGTAAAATGCATTTTTTACGGTGATTTTTAAAGTTAATTGCATTATTTAAGGGCATTTTTGGCTGTTTTTTAGAGCATTTTTTGATGGCTTTTAGTACATTTAAATCCAGGTCGTAATGATATACTTTCATGGACGTAACGACGATGAGACGGGGGG
>JAIPRM010006083.1:0-19336 GCA_025469315.1 Stegophylla sp. TES_Ste_2020 | reverse complement strand
AAACGATAAATCATTTCTTCAGTAAAACGATTCTGAACGAAGGAAGTTATTAATATAAAAAAAAAAAAAATTTCAAAAAATGTCCAAAATTTTTTTTCAAATTTTCAAAATTTTCTTGCGCCAAAATCTTTTTTCTAGGATTTTCTATCTATGTTTAAATTTTCATAAAATTCGGATCAAAAAATGATGGTTTCCGAGTCGTTTTTGTCAAATTTTGGGTAGTATTTTCCAAAAAAAAAAAATGAAGAATTGAGAAATTCAAAAAATGACCTCTTTAAAGTACAATCTAGAGGCAAATCCTGTTTCAAAAAGTTATTGATCGAAACTTTTGGACAAGTATTTCTATACAAAAAGTTGTACACAGAAAAAAATAAAATAAAAAAAATAAATAAATAAATAAACATCATTGTAAAAACACTAGCTTCTTCACTTCGTTCAGAATCTAAAAGGGACATATTTTGTAACTCCTTGGGTGGGAATTTGTAGGTATTTTAATTTTAAAGATTCGATTAATCATTTCTTCAATAAAACGATTCTAAGCGAAACTTGAATTAATATACAATAATCATAATTATCTATAAGTTCTATACATATCCTAAAATGGGTCAAACGTGTTTAAAAGTTTCATGAGGAATGCATGTGACTATTTTTAGTTTTTGGTGAAAGTTTCAACTTTCTAGCTTCATTATTTTTTTGGTTATAAAAATCTAATAAAATTATCGTTATCAATCTACCAGCTATCTACAACGTAGGTAAGTGAACATTTATTTTAAAGTTACCTGTAACATATTTATACTGAAAAATCCTTTTTAATTTTCAAATTTTAGAGAAACTTAAAACATGCTTTAAAAATTCATATTGTCGGATATGCGACGCAAAATTTTATTTATCTACCTACGAATAACGTTATAAAAACGTTAACTCAGAGAAAAGACAGTTAGATTTTGCTACATGAAATTTCCAACTCAATGAATTCTTGTAAAGTGTCCATTAACATTGACTATAATTTTATATTTAAATAATTATGGTGGAAATTTATAGGTGGACACCCCCCTTGAAAAAATCCTAGTTGCGCCACGGTATACAGTTTTTTCGTGTCGTGCCGGAAAGAGAGAATTATGAATTCACTGTCGACCCGGTGGTGGCCGGGAGAATAAAATATAATAGACACCGGCGCGGCGTTCGGTCTGTTTTATTATTTATATTTTGTTTTATAGCTCACATCGCGGCGTGACGGATTACAGTGTGTTCGGGAGAGGTCACAATGTGTGTTCGACTATATTTCATGCGTAAACATTCACCGGTACGCCGTACGATAGTAGTATAAAAATGACGTGTCCACTATATTATTATTATTATTATTATTATTATTATTATGCGAACAAAGCGGAGGCAGAGGTGAATATTTCGAATGGTGAAAACTCCGATCGGTTCACTCGGCGTTTACACGGCGCATAATAAATTTTGAAAACATATTCGCGTTTCCGTTTGACGACGTGACGCATTTTGGGCGACCGTATTGAATGGTGAAAAAACCGAATAAACGAATATTCGATCTGACTGTTCCGCTGCGATCGACGTGGTTTAGCCCTACGTAACCTAACCTAACTTTTCGAAGCGCATACAGCACGCATCTTAAGTCATTTTACGCGCAGGGATTATCGATTACGTTCGGCCATAGGCGCAATTAGGAGAGGGGACTTGAGGGAGCTAAGCCCCTATAAAAATACTCCTAACCTTACCAGATCTTTTGAAAATCACATAAGATTAATGCCTTTTGGGGGGCTAAGTTAATCAAATATACGTATTAGCCCCCCTCAAAAAAAATAAATATTTTCCTAGTTGTTTCATTTCACGAAATGAAAAAAATACAATTTCTTCATTTCTGAACGGCTATTTTTAAAACGTCCAGTTGTACCATCACGAAATACAATTTTTTTGTTTTACGCCAGCCATTATTATAACCGTTGGACCTAATATTATTCTGTCTGAGCTTATTTTTCTGATATGATTTTCACGATGAAATCATACGTCTTTGATGTTCTTGATCTTATTCACCACGATTCTCTAAGTGGGTGTATTAAACTTTAAAGACTCGACAAAAAACAATACTTAATAAAACGATTCTGAGTGGAGCTATGGTTACAGTGGTTATCAACGTTAAAAATAAATATTATTAAAAAATAAACATTTATTGACTATTCGTGTTACCATGGTTTCCATAATAATAGTATTTAATAAATTAATCGGTTGCTATCAAATTTTCTATACTAATCAAATAAACATTTAAACCGAAATAAAATTACGTGAAATAACATTTTATACAGTGTTAGCCATTTGAAAAAATGCGAATTTCAAAAAACGACCTCTCTAAATTTCCATCTAAAGCTGAATTCTGTTTCAGAAATTGCTGGTTGAAACATTTGGACAAGTATATTTGAACAAAAAGTGTTCACAGAAGGGGAAAAAATAAAATTCATTGTAAAATCATAAACTTTTACGCTCCACTCTGAAACAAAACAATAAAAAAAAAAAAAAAGTTTATTCGAATTTTTCCTGCGTGCCACTGAAATTCAACTTACGTGCCATAGGTTCGCCACCAATGGTTCATTGTATTTCGATTTGCATAACAAGTTATTATTGACAACAGTTTATAGTGATTTCATAAAATCAAATGAAGGCATATTATTATTTAAATTACTACGACCATCTCTTCGAACAGGCAATATTATATTGTAATTGCTGTTTCCGCCGTTGGAAAATTGTATTATTTTCTCTGATAATTGAAAAACCATTACGGATAGATATTCGGTGGTGCATCATCTCGAATCAGCATATTATTATGAATAATATTTACGTTGACGTATACTACCTAAACAGGATAATTCAAGACGGTGGATCTTTTTACGTCACGTATTCAAAGAATAATTATACAAAAAAAATACTAATAGTGGAAATAACGAACACGGGATTATTCTCTGGGCGATACGAGAAAGTTGTTTTATTCAAATTATTTGGTCAAGAAACAACAGTGTCATTCGCATTAAATGGAAATGACGGTATACAGTATATTATAATGTTGAATTGAAATCTACTTATATTACTGCAACATCGTAAAAATATATTTACTACATTTCATTTGTCTATAGGTAAACAATAAGAGCATATTTGCACAATTTTGTCGCACGCGTAAATAAAGTTTATGAACTGTGTTTTTAATATCATATTAAGACTAAAGACAGGATTCGTATGATCTAAAATCTCGAAAAAAATTACCCATAACTCATAAGTATGCGAAAATTACCGTAAAACTTTAAAAGTGACAAAATAATCAAATAATTATATGATCTATTGAAATAAATTTAAAAAAAATTTTAAATATTAATGTATTACAACAAAATTTGAAATTTTGAGATGCGTGATATGAAATGGTAAATTTATTTTCGAAGACAATTGTGACATTAAAATTTGTGACAACTTTACAAAAAAGAAGCTAAAACAAACAAAAGTAAATTTAAATATACAAAATTTATGTACCATTTACATACAAATGCAAAAATATATATATATATATGTGTATATTTATATTTAAAACTAAAATCTAAACGTCATCTTTTATTGAATTCGGTAACAATGACGATGCAATGATCCAAGGGAATCTCTACTTTACTCGAGAGATGAGGGTGGAGTGAGGAAGAAAGTGACAAAGGAGAAGAAAGAGGAAGATAGATTTGCTCAATTCAATAAAAAAAAATAAATATGTGAAAACCAATATTTTACGTACGGGCAAAGCCAGGTTATTTCATAGTGGTTTTTCGTAATTTTTCGATTCTTTTTCCTTGGCCAACGAACATTATACTCGAGAAAATCAAAAAAGCAATCTTTAAAGAGTACCAACTAGATTTTTTTTATTTCAAAAATTGGGCATTATTATTTTATTAGAACATGGGGTGATGGCTCTGCAGATCAGAAATTGAAAGATTTTTTTAACTCGATGTTATGTTATATGTAGATTGTGATAAAATTATTTTGTTTATTAAAATGCCTTAAAAACTTTTAATTACAATATTGTTATAATATTTAAATTTTTTAATTTATAAATTATCGAGTAATAATAACATCGATTTAAAAGACAGGACGAGAAACGTTAAGTAGAATGTTTTCCCTACGATATAAAGACCGAAAGAAGAATTAAATGACAATCCTGTGGAAAACAGGACAAACGGTCACCCTAATCTAATAACGACCAATCTATTGACTAAAAACCAATACTCTGCAACAAAATATACGAAATTATTACACACTTTATTATAATTTCAAAAACATGAAAAAAATTAACAGTTCTAATATTATTATGAACATCTTTGGTTAAACTAATTGTATACAGTGGCATAATTTAAGCAGAATATTTGGGGGTCATAAATTTTTTCAATACCTCACAGACTCATCAACTCATGAATACTTCATCACCCTCCCCATCTACAATAATTTTAGTAAACAAATTATATTAAAATTATACAAAATATTTGAAATAGACAAAAGCTACAAAAAATTCAACATTACTGTTCGAAAATCCTTCATGGACTCTAAAAATATCACATATTCACAAAAATAATAGTTTTAACAGAAACTACAAATTATAAAATAAGAGTCAAATAGCAAAATATTGATACTTTTCAATAATAATAATTGTAAATTGTAATATCGCACACACTTTTGGTTTCGTAACACAATACTTTAACTACCCCCATATTTGTTTTGAGGTCATGATTATAACCCCTTGCTACCCCAAGTTTACGCAAATTAACTTGTATATGATCCATTCGAAAAGATTTAATCACAATTATTAACATTATTCAATTTTTATACGCAATATGGTATATATTCTTATTATTTTTTAATCGACCGGTGAGAACTACTTTTAAGCGATCGCATCGTAATTGGACATCTGGTCGTAATATTTAAAATTTAAATTAAGTAACTCATTTTCTTTTTTCTCAGAAAAATACTTTTACCATCATTCCAATGGAAATAAATTATAAATAATAATCATTTTTAATTGACGAGCGAGAAAACGTATAATATGCATAATTCACATTTCGCGTGCAGTCAAAAACGAATAACATTTTAATGTGATTGAAAACCCGTCAATTATGTATTGTGAGAAACGCAGATTTTCAGCCGAAACGAGGGTGCACGAGATATTCCGATTGCCCGCAGCTGTGCTGCCCCCATAAATCCATATAATTTTAAAATCTGCTAGTGACATAGGACCGAAAACAATGGCATGTGTACACAGGGTGAGTTCTCAGAAAAAATATTAAATTAAGTGAGCTATGCATCGATTGGGTTTAACACTTTTCAATAGAAACCAAAAACGTAACTTAATTATCATAGAAAACACCTTTCAACATGCGTTAAATTAAATTTTTAATATCCAATTGATATTTTTTTCCCGGTGTCTTATGCGCATTGAGCGATGCACACACCAGTTCGGTTGAATTCAGTCGGTTATGGTTATACTCATTGCGCACAGTACACAATTTTTTACTTATAAACTGACAACTTGTTTGTTAGCGAACAAATTTTGACCAGAGAAATGACAACTCCTTTGCGTACAACTATTAAATCTCATTCCCAATTTGGATTAATATTGTAAACATCCAAACATATATTTAAACGTAACACACATGACTGTTGTCGACTCTAATATTTATTACACTATCAATTTACTAAACTATTATTATTAGGTAGGTATACAGTTTTTTATTCAATCTCAGTTCACACATTGACCTAAAAGCATATTTTTTTCCATTGAATTTTTAACCATAAACCCTCCTCCACCTCTCACGGCCAAAATCGAAATAACATCACTAATCAAAAACATCTTTAAACCGTAATATTACAATGCACGCACGCGCTTATGTGATCCACGCGTCACGTTCCATTAGCGCGTAGTTGCCGGCAATCGGATGTATTTGACTAATGACATTTTCCGATATACGTCGCAATAATTAATTATTACGACGTGTTGGTGTTAGTGTTTTTTTTTTTTTTTTTAATATTTCGACGGGCTGTGGATCTCTGTCGAACTAACACGATGAACGACGGATGAACCACATTCCATTATATCGGTACCGCACGCAGTTATTTTAGAAGGCAAATTATGATTATTTATTCATAAGATAACTTTAATTCGATATCCGTTAATTTAATAATCGATCATGAGTTGCGAAAATATTTGTTACTTTATTCGTTTATTTTTTGGCCGTTAATCCAATGTTTTTATTTTATTTTACGCTAATTTTGTTGTCGAATAAAATCGGGTAAACTTTCTTCGACTGTGTATTTTTCTCATATTTTTTTTTCAATTTTAATCTTTACACTGTTAATTATGGTTTTCAGTGATGAAGTAGTAACTTCTTTTCGAAAACAAAAGCTAAAACTACAAATATGAACTCGTTAATAACAGAACAGGTTTTAGCTCATCTAACTATTATCAAATACCTGACCACGACCTTTAAACGTCGTCCATAACAGAACTTATATATTATTTACTATTATACTTTCACATCTAGAAAACTTCAGGACCGTCAAGCAAGTAGTTACAGATACCCGCGAATTTTTAAACGTTTATTTTCTTTCAAGTGGGCCATAAAGACGAACTCTGCTGTAAAAGAAAATTACGTTGACTTTCTCGGGATTTATTCTAGATACCACTTTAAAGTTCTTTTACTATAGAGAACTGGCCACGATAATGACGAACACTAGAATATCCAAAATTAAGTTTTCTTTATGTTTATATAACCTCGTATTTTATTTCCACAATAGAAGAAAAACACTTACAGGGAGATTTAAAATATATATATAAATTCCCGTATATTAAAAAGAACGAAAAGGTGAGTCTCGCAACCAGACAGTAATAATTTTACAGTTTTACTGACAAGAAAAGACTACATACAAGTGGAGTTGACCTGTGGGTATCGAAAACTCGATTTGATTGGGTCGTTTGTCGAAACTAGCCTATCCCTATAAATTCAAAACTAGAATTGGAATTCACCATGTCTAAACGAGTTTCATTCCGAGACTGACGAACCAAGAATTTCCTTTGCTCGCCGGAAACCGTTTTCGAGACTCCCTTCTTATCGAAATAAAATTTAACATTGGCCTATTTCTTGATAGTAAATGACTTAAAAATAATAAATTACTTTTTTTTTTTTTGTCCCAGCATATTCTGCATCATTGGCACTATTTCTATGAACTAATTTACCATCTACTGTATTAAATATATTTTATTATTATATACTTCATGTATGTATACTCAGCGTATATTATACAACACTAATACTAAAATACACCAAAAAAAAAATACATAGATAATATAAACTCCAATTGAGGCCACTATATTTTGCGGTCCTGAACTGATAAGAAATTGAGGCCGTTCGTTTACGTTTGGATATTATTTTATTTAAATCAGAAAAAAACCACTTTTATTAAATTATTATCAACTCTTGTTCATTTATTTATTTTTCAATTTATATAAAAATAAAATGATTTAAACAATAAAAATTTTATTTTATTTAACTGTTTTATTTCTTTGTGGTACATTCAGCACTGGTATCACCTGTCACATTGTAAGCAAACGGCCCCTCAATTTCATAACATTTCTATAACTTCTCTTGTGTCCATTGATTAGTGACTTCGAAACGTCTGATTTTGTCCTCCTAAACGCGACGAAATCGATTCAATCGAGAGTCCCGTGTGTAGTGTGCATACATAGTTTCGAATTCGATCTTTACCCGCGCGCAAGACACGTCGCGTAGTGAAAACAATAACGGTGCTCGGTTCTCGTTTTCTTACACGCGTATTTATCTGGTACGTGTAAAGTTTAAAGATAATGGAACTTTTAATAGGTTTAATGTGCTTTAAAACGTGTTATAACAAAGTTGTAATTTAAGCCACCTAGTGATTTATTCTCCGACCTTCGTGTGTGTGTGTGTGTGTGTGTGTGTCGGTGGAAAACTTGGTATACGATTACACACGACCCTTATATAATATTATTTAGCGGAATAATGCACATTATCAAAAATAATGAAAACTTTAATTTTCGCGTATTTCTCCGAATTTCCGGCGCGTGCGTCGCCAATGCGGTCACATACACGCAGCATATATATTTTTACAATGATAATTCCCTTTTATTAATTAAAAAGAATAAGTGCACACGCGTTAAATGCGCTCTTACCGTGGTGTAAAGGGAGTGTAATATTATAATATAGGGTTTGTCGCGGTCTATTATTATTATTATTATGCGTACAAAAGTCGACTAACCGATCTGCTGCTGCTCGCGTTTTCCGAAAACATCAGTTAATTTATTCGCCATAAAACTCAAAAAAGAAAAAAATCCCCTGAGGTACTCCCTTCGCTCACTTCACGCGGGATATTAAATTGGTGACTTTTCGGACACCACGGTTTTTCTACTCAGTCGACTGGGTGTACTATATTTCCCCGGAAAAACTATTCGAAAATTGCAGAGGTGACGTTTCCAGGAGTACGCCGCCACCCGTGACTCCTGACGGTATACGAGTGGCTCGCTCGGTCGGATAAAACTTTTACGGCAAACTTGCTACGAACGATCGGCGGCGACAAAAAACCGAACTAAATGGAAAACTCTAGAATCGATATAAACATAATGTCATCGGTGTTTTACACGCGTCGAGTGTGTTCAACTATTTAATAACTGAATATTTCGGCATTCGTGAGAATTATGTCGCGTTTCGATATTTAAAGGTCTTTTATAGATAAAATCGCGGATAATCTTTGCACCATGGGTTTTCTTTGAATTTGAAAAACATAATTTTTTTTCAATAAAACGACTCTGGGCGAAGTTTCAGTTAATATGAGACAATTTTACTTAAAAATTATTAAGTTTATTAATATAGCGAAAAAAAAAACAAATTAATATATTGTACTCTGTGCCAGTTTTAATATCCCTCTGTCAACTGAGAAGAGGAAAAAAAATTTGATGAGAAAAAAGTAGTAGATAAGAACCTAAATTTTTTTTCGCCTTAAAACATTTCACATATTATTATTATCTATCTGTATTTAAATTTACATAAAAATTTGAATTAAACATAGACAATTTTTAAGACGTTATTCTCATATTTTGTGCAGTTTTTCCCAAATTTTGAGAATTCTATTGAGAATTTCGAAAAATAACCTTTAAAAAGTGCCATCCAGAGGCAAATAGTAATTATGTGCATTTATAGTGTAAAGAAATTAATTACCTTATTTATTTTTCTTTGTAATTGATAAGCATTTGTTGTAAGATTTGTTCGTTGTAGATTCAGGAAAACAATTATTTTTGATTAAGCTTGCGAAAATCAATTATTTTTCTGACCTTTTTGATTTATATTTTAAAATCTTAGATTCTGGTCTAAACTAGATCTAAACTTAATGCAAATTTAAATATAGACAGAAAATAATATCAAAAGTGCAAGAAAATTTTGAAAATCGATGAATTTTTTTTCTCCGTTCTAAGTTAATGTTGGGATATTTAACTAGCTGCGTACAAAAATATTTTTTTGTGATATTAATGAACTTCATATTAATAACGGTAGATCGTTGTTATTTAACGATTTACTGCGGTGAAATTAATTGAAATTAAAATTCGAGCATAGATCCGATGTATGTTTATTATGAAACAAAATATCTTACGAGGCGTTTTTGCAGTAGCCGTAAACCATTGTAAAACTGTAACATTAATAAAGCTAATATTATGCCCAAGGTATTATGTTACTTTTCAAGAGTTACAATTATGATAGGCGCGCGTTAAGTTTATAATTACCTATTACGTACCTATACCTATACCGTTATAAAATTACAATGATTTAACTAGGTAGCGTTGTAATAACCGAGCTTTTTCTTCGAGTGAACGCAATGTAATAATATGTATAATCGGATTATTATTATGAAAAACTCAGTTACTGAAAGAGTCATTCAGGGAAAAATCTAAACGAAAGAATGTTAAACACAATTTAATATTCTTTTTTTTTTTCAATTTAATTTAATCCAAATTTGTGATGCTCTGCTCTGATCCCACAGAGTGCTTTTTCGCTATCTAGTCCAAACCGTCCAACTCGTGTACCTCCAACATATGAGCGAATAAGTAATTCGGGTTCATGGAGTTGATGAGATTCGACGCTCATTTTGAAATGAACACAGATTATTTCAGGGCTCAAAAATGTTTATATATGGTTATAACGTTATATCTGTCGAAAAAATCGATTGAAATAGATAATGGAAAACGTAATGAAAAGCAGTAAACGCTAATTTTAAAACATCACTAAACGCCCAACAACAGAATTCCACTGAAGGAGCGAAGAATGCCTATAGAGCGAACTCTGTTGTCCCGCTTTCAATTTTCACAACTTATTATAGCAAAAACATCTCACAACCAATTCAAGAGTACAAAACAAAACGCGCGCGCAAGGGTGTGTGTGTGTGAGTGATCTTTAGGAAAAACGTAGGCGTAATAATAACCGACTATAGATTACGACTGGCATTATAAACTTTATCTCTTAGTCGAGAAATGTACGATATTTTGTAAGATGTCGCCCAGGTTACTTCGTTTCTGAAAGAATACTATAATTATAAAACTTTAAAAAAAAAAAACTTATTGAAAAACGCGTTTTCAATAAGTAATTAAAACTAACTCGTTAAAGTACTACCTAGAAAATACTCTCTATTGCGTCATGATTTTACGAAACTAAGTAAACCGTTCGGTTCGACTATCGAATGTTATGTGACGTATTGAAAGGAAATAATTAACATAATATATTGGAAGAATTGAGCTTTTATAGGTATCACCAACAGGCTCGGATTAAAATCGTTTGGAGCTCGGAGAACCGTACATTTCGATTGGTCCCTTATAAAACATACGCAGGTACCTGGTCAAAGCACATTAGAGATTTACCGACGCATGCGACAAACGGACCCTTTTTCGCGTCGAACCCAGGACCCACGACCCAGAACTCTCCTTTGGCCAGGGTCCTTAATCCCGGGCTGACCCACTGTATCGTATTATTGAATGGTTACAAACTCTATAGGCCATACTTAAACAATTGAGTCCAATGAAACCGTATAAGAAAAAAAACTTGGCGGAGAAACATAGTGGGGGGGAGGGGAGACAGAGAAACTAGTCTCGTTTTGATTCGATCAATTCGAGGGCACTTTAATAGCGTATTATTATTTATTTAAATATGAAATTGCTAAAAATTCGATTTGCTCCAAGATAAATTATTAAGAATTTATTAAAAACACGATAGGTAACATATTATATCACTTCATTCACTATTGATTTTTATACATTTATTGTCACCAACCAAATGAGTTTTAGTGTATAAAAATAGTTACTTCGGTTTGCAATAACCAATAATAGAGTTTTACAATACATTTTAGATTCTGAACGAAGTGAAGAAGCTAGTGTTTTTACAATGATGTTTATTATTTTTTTATTTTTTAGATTCTGAACAGCGAAAGCGAAGAATGTATTGGTTTATCAAATCTGTGTGTTTTTTTTTTTTTTTTTTTTTGTATGTATGGAAACAACATTTCGGATAGAAATACTGGTCCAAAAGTTTCGATCAGTAACTCTATAGAACGGAAATGTTGTCAAGATGGTACTTTTAGGAGATCATTTTTCCAATTTCTCAATACTTTTTTTAAGCGCACGCCTAGACTACCCAAAAATTGACAAAAAAACGGCATAACGCGAATTTTCGTAAATTCGATTTTGTTTTTTTGACATAACTTTCAAAATAATGGAGCTAGAAAGTTGAAATTTTCACCAACTACTAAAAACAGTTATGCGCACTCCTCATAAAATTTTCAAAAACATTTGACCAATTTTGGGGTAAGTACGGCATTTTAAAAATTTCGGAAATTTCTCGTTTTTTGTTAGTTTTTAATTCATAAAATTTTAATGTATGGATATTAAAAGCTGAAAATGTAATACAAACATATTCATATGTATTTCTAACAGTACTCAAAAAATCTCGAAAATCGTTAGTCAAGATTTTTTTTTAACAACTGTTTAAACTTGGAATTTTGACAGAATTCATAAGTTTTACTTAAAATTACACACTTAAACGCATATAAAGAATAATTGGTTCAGCCGATCTTTATGAAACTTGGTACGTAGATGGAAAATTACATTGTGGATATTTTGGTGTAAAAAAATTTTTGATGTATGAATAATTGAAAATTTCACAAGGTTTTGATTGAAAAAAATCGGAAAAATTACGGAAAAATTACTATACATATTAATACTATTAATAATTTTCTATAAATATTAATATACATGGATTATTTTGTTATTATGACTATTAATGGATATTTGAAAAAATTTTGTGAATTTTATTTGGTATAAGGTGTAACTATTATTGGAAAAAAAGTTAATTATATAAATAGCTCAAAACCCAGGTTTTCCCGTTAATGTGAGTTTGTCGATTTATTAATTTAAAAAGATTGATTTTTATTTAGACTTTTATTACCTTATACACCACGCGCCAGTGCGCATGCACACACGCATGCACACACACAAACGAAAGTACGCACACAAATTATGTTGTAACCTACCCAACATTATTAAATTCATTAAATTAATTAAATCATTTTATTAATATAACCTTATCGCCAATTATTATTATTATATAGTATTTGAAACTTCACTCAGAATCGTTTTATTGAAAAATTGATTTATCGTTTCTTTAAAATTCAATACACCCGTCAAGAGAATCCCACCCGTCGTGCGAAGTATGTCCGGCTTTTTTATGAATATTTTCTTATTAAACCACTTCGGTTCAAAACATGTGAAAGATAACTCGTTCATACTGAAGTAAAAAGAGTGACAAAAAGGCTACTGACTTCTCACCTACCTTATTTTATAACATTTGTATTATTGTTTTCTGGTAATTTATTTAATTCGTTATACATAATTAGTACTAATGTTTATCGTATCGCCTCTGAACAATCACGGATGAAAAAGTGCTGCAAATAACATTTTGCTTTACAGGCAAAAGGTTAATAGAGATAAGTCCTTTAGACTTTCTTCTACATACATCACTGAAATTAGACCATGTTAATGGATAGTGTTCCGTGATTTATTACAACTAATGTTTATTGTAAAATGTTTGGGAACTACTAATATCACATACACTACTGTACAACATATAATTTACTAAAAACGTGAATTGACGTTTCCGTCGGTGTAAACGTGTATACATAATAATAACGCATTAGACGTATCATTATTCGAAGTTCTAAAACACCGCAAGTTACGGGTACTTTGTACGAAATCGATCGATCGTTAATTTAACTTGTAGCCGGTCGTGATGTGAGGACGGCGCCCACGGCTTTTTCTTTCGTACCATAAGTTCGTTTGATCGGCGTCTTATTTAATAAATTAATTTGTCGAGTTTCTATCAAAAATCGAAGTTGTATATTGTATACCGATGTAGGTATACCCTTTCATATTCCAAATAAACACGCCTACACCTAAGGTAGGGAATAAAGTTCAGAATTATGCGTCAAAATGTTATAAATCTGTGCTTTGTGTTTTTTTTTCGTTTTTCCGTAAACTCTAAATGACTGTGATTCGGTTTTAGAATGGGTTTGAAACTTAGTTGCATAGGTAAAAATAACTAAAAACAATAAATTCAATCCAAAACTGATGCCAAAAATAAATAATGCAATTTAAAAGAGGACGTGCATCGCACCTTGTGTATTCTTCGCTCCTCAGATGGATCAATTTTCGTTTTTCGTAAATGTCGTATGTATCAAAATACATACTTATAGTTCAACATTTAAGTTCAATTCTTCAAAACTGATAATTATTATTGTGTATTAGAAGTTCTGTTCAGAATCGTTTTATTGATGAAATGATTTATTGTTTCTTTAAAATTCTTTAAAGTTCTAAGTATCAAAGATGATAAATTTATAATAATAATTTGTAATTGATATTTGAAAACAATACGATAAGCCAGTTCATTGTAAAAATGGAAGAGGGTGGTGAACTATATTTCTGCATGACTAAATAACTAATATCAATTTTATGAAACGACATATTATACTGTTTTTACTCCAATTTAGCATAAATTTATACTGATTTTCCAAAAAATAAAAATAAACATCATTATAAAACCACTAACGTCAAAGCAAAACTCGGAATATAAAAGAGATACTCGTTTACCAATGCTTGTTCAAGCATTGTAAACCAACCTTTCTAAATACCAATATGCGTAATTACTTTTTACATACGACTATAAAGACTAATTAGCAAAACAGAGTGGTGAGGAAAAAAAATAAAATAAGTGAGTTGATAATTAATTTTAGAGGGTTGGTAAGGGCCTACCGAGTGACTCGAAGCCCATTGAATCCTTAATTCGGGATTATTCGTGAACAAGTGTTTAGTGTTCACGTTATTGTAAAAAAATGGCATTGTTCACTTTAATTGTGATTAAAAAATATTTCAGTGCTGTTTTTATCACATTTAGAAAACAGAAAATATATCACTTTAGGTTCGTTAAAAATCTAAAGAGATCGATTTGTACCAATATCTCGATAAAGTGTAATCAGCTAATTTTTATGACTTCCTCGATAATAAATTTGGATTGCTTCATCTTTACTTTACTTTTTTTTACTTCATTTTATATTACTTTACTTCACTTCACTTCACTTCACCTCGCTTCCCTTTGATTTGCGTTGCGTTACGTTCCTTTCCTTTCCTTTCCTTTCCTCTCGTTTACTTTACTTTACTTTTTTTTTTTATCTTATAAATAAAGAAAAAGGGAAAAAATTAATAAGAAAAAAAGTGTTAGAAAATAATTTCTAACATTTTTTTTCAAATTTTTACTATTTTCTTGTGCTAAAATATTTTTCATATTATTGTCTATTTACGTTTGAATTTTCACAATGTTTGGATTAAAAAAAAAAAAAGGTAGTTTCCGAGTCTTTTTTGTCAAATTTTGACTAGTTTTTCTCAGATTTTAAGAAAATAATTGAGAATTTCGAATAATAACTTCTTTTAAGTACCATCTACATGCAAATCCGGTTTCAAAAAGTTGCTGGTAGAAACACTTTGTCCAGTATTTCTATCTTAAAACGTGAGCACATACAAAGAATAAAAGATAAAAAATAAATAAAAACGAAAAAATAAAAAAAGATAAACACCATTGTAAAAGAACACTGACAAGCTTCTTGACTTCACTCAGAATCTAAAATATATTAAAAAGAGGAAAGTAAACAGTGTATAAACGTATTAAATTAATAATTCTATTAAAACGGTGTTATTGTATTTTGTTTTTCATTCAAAAATGAATCGTAATGAATAACTTAGTTTTTTAATTATGTCGTCTCTCATTTTTTAACCGAATATGATTGTGCAAACTTATCGGACACTATTGTTTTCGGTGAGATATTTATTATTTGTAATGTACGCCAACGTTACGCAGAGATGGTGCAAAATTTAGCCGAGCGCCTTGATAATAATAATATTCTCGTTTGTATGAACACATAATCGTAGTGCACGGTCGAACGTATTATAATATAAATGTCTCTGCTATAAAATGCAATAAAAATAATTATTATTATTATTATTTATGCATATTATAAATTATAATCAAACAATACGAGATCTACTTTTACAACGATACTATTATTATTTAATTTTAATTTATTTACGCGGCGTAAATACGAATCCTCGCGTTCAACCTTTTTACAACAATAGGTATACTGCAGCAGAGGTAATCGTTGTGTTTCGCCGAACCGTCATCATCGCGTCTATTCATGGTACGTTTGATAACAATATAAGTTATGTATACAATATAATATATATACCATTTCAAATACACTGTAAAATTAATAACAAACTAGCTGATTCGACCTCTCCCCACATCACCGCCTTCAGAAAAAAAAACTGTGTTCCTCTTCCAATTAATCACAAAACAAACGTTTTGAATATTAATTCAAAATCGAATTCCGAGAAATCCTCATGCGCCCGCATTCACTCGCCGACTCTGTTAATGTGATAATATTATTTATTTATTTATTTATTATTATAGTATATGTGATATTGCCTACTCAACGCGATACAGGTGAAATACGTAAACGTAAGTATATGCTCGTCCCATGAATTCGTGATTTTCCGTACGTACGCATACCTAACAATAATGTGAATGAAGTTAATTAAGCCAAAAACCACGTATATAGTTGTGTGAATATGTTCGCCGGCCACGTACAACGTATAAATATGTCATTACGTTTAGCATAAACACAAATATTAGCATTTATTACCAACTATTTTTGCCATTGAAGTGTCAGAATTCGAGTATTAAAATTTAACGTGGCGTTTTTTTTTCCTCGTTTTTGTCGTTTTTACTTTATTTTCGATTCTGAATGGATCGAAACAGCCGGTGGTTTTAAAATAATAATTTTATTGTATTCTGTAAACATTTTTTCTATTCAAAAAAGTGCTCTGTTCGTGAATCGCAGGTTTCCGGTAGAGAATTTCGTGAGTACGATAGTTTTTCGAAATTCTTAATAGCTTTTCCAACCGTAAGAAAAAACTATCGAAAAATTGAATAAAACGGTGAAATATGTCGTAAATTAGATTTTCTTTAAATTGATTTTAGTAATTTAGTCGCAACCCCAGAACTGAAACAAAAAAAAATTTTACTACTTTTGGGATAATTATTAAAATTTGGAATTACTGAATATATATTTCAACGATTTTAACTTTTTACCGAAAGATTAATCTCGTGTTTTTCTAACAGTTAACTATACTAATAGTTAGCTCAAGTTATTATAATTACAAAAAATCACTCATTTCTCTTTGTAATTACTTAGTACTTAACATATTCATTTTTTTTGTAGTTTTTCATCTCAAAATTCTCAGATTTTTTATTATTTTTTTTTAATCGCCTTTTTTCATAAATAATTAATAATCTGTGATCAAGTTTACTACTAGTAGAAGATTTTGCGCTTAAAACCGACGAAATGTCACATTTTGCGTTTAAAGTTTGAGTGTTTATTATTTGAACAAATCAATATCGTCCGAAACTGTTCTTATCATCGTATCACGGGATTATCGATTATATAGTCCTCTGAAATTACGGTCAGTGGTCTGTCAAGTCCTATTATTATCTACAAGAAATTCCACATATTATTACATCATGGTCAACAGCTTCATAGTTCAACTCAACTTCCAACTGTGCCCAATGAGGCAACGCTTATTTTAAGGTATTTTTGGAAGTACGATATTAGGACCTCGACCTTGTTTTATTTATTAATTGAAATACGGGTGATTGGTCGTGGATTCTATGCAAGTAATGACGGCATATTTAAACGTGAGTAAAGATAATGATAAGAGATATGATTTTTATGACTTGCACGTTTTTTTTTTCTGCACATTGTATATCAACTTACACATTTGTATTGCATTTTTCGTTTTGAATAGACTTTTTCCAGATCAAATGCATATTTTTCACATATTTACGTTATTCTTAACAATATTACGTAAATTTTATATATTTAAATTAGTTTTTAGGTTCTGAGTGGAGTGAAAAAGCTGGAACTATTACAATGATGTATACTTATTTTAATTTTTAATTTTTATAGAAACACTTTTTCGTATAGAAATAATTGTCCAAAAGTTACATCAACCTTTTAAATCAAAAATCGAATCCCAGTAGTACTTTAAACGGGTAATTTTTCAAAATTCTTAATACTCATCCTTTCCAAAACAAGAAAAAACTTCTGGAACATTGAATAAAACCGGCAACGTATAACGCAAACGAGATTTTCATAATATAGATTTTAGTAATTTAGATATAACTCCAAAATTAAAAGGACTAAAAACTTGAAATTTTCACAATAGTATAATACTGACTGGAAAAAATTTGACCACATTTGAGGTAAATATAGAATTTTGGAATAAACTTGTTTTTTTTTTTAAGTCGTATTAATGCAATATATATATATATATATGTGATATAGCAATATCGTACGAAAAATAATTTCGATTTATTTAATATTCAAACGGGCGTCTTTTTTTGTGTTTCAACGCTGTAAAACACAGCAAAACGCCGTCAGTCGGTAAACAGCAAACACCGAGTTAATACCAAAAGCGTTTATTAATTTCAAACAACCAACAACATACGCATACCGTAAGAAGGCGCGCGAGGAAAAAGATCAATGCGAAAGAATAAATAAAACATTGCCGACATACATGTATAATTTATAATGTGCGTTACTGCGTGAGAACATGAATGAACCCGGCCTCGAGTAACGAATATGCGTACAGTACACAAGAGTATTCCCAAATGGTTCATTTGAACAACACCAGATGGAGGGACTGATTTAATGGGACGGTATAACGAAATTAAATTATTTTCCACGTTCATTAGCTCAGTGTTTGTAGTCGTGTAAATGGAAAATTACTTGGAAACAGCCAACGTTCGACGTCTTTTGAAGAAAAGCGTAGGCGAAAGTAAGTCTTACCACACACACACATGACAGAAGCGTACGGAAATATTAATGATTGCACTTCAGAAATAATTTGATTTTACGAACTAGGTAATAATAGGAACTAGCAATAATAATGCAGTGAACAATTATTATTACTGGTACATCACAAAGAAGATCGTCGTCGCCTTATAGAAATCCTTTGAGTAATCAAAAACGACTGTGTTTTGTTATCGAGTTCATTTCCATCATAAATGGACATCAATATCAATTTATATTCCAAGTTCAGCGAAGAAGCTAATGTTTTAGATTCTGAACGTAGTGAAGAAGCTTATGTTTTTACAATGATGTTTATTTTATTTTTTTTTTCTTCCTCTGTGAACACTTTTTTGTATAGAACTACTGGTCCAAAAGTTTCAATCAGTAACTTTATAGATCCAAAATCGAACCCAGATGGTACTTTTGAGAAGTCATTTTTCAAATTTCTCAATATTTTTTTTAATAATGCGAAAAAACTGAAAAAAATTTCAAAAAACGGCAAAATATGCAATTTCCGTAAAATTGAAAATTACTTTTTGACATAACTTCTAAAATAATGAAGCAAAGGACTTGAAATTTTCACCAACCACTAAAAATAGTCACGAGAAAATTTCATAAAAATTTCAAAAATATTTGATCAATTTTGAATTGAGTGCAGCATTTTGAAAATTTCGGAAATATCTCATTTTTTGTTAGTTTTTATGTAATAAAATTTTTGATTTTTGATATTAAGACTTGAAAATTTAATATTATCTCACTGACATATATGTCTACTTGA